>JAVKLA010000036.1:5342790-5361486 GCA_034782735.1 Sagittarius serpentarius | reverse complement strand
GTGTATTCCAATCCTTTTATTATTATTGTCACTTTCTTGTTGTTACTAGTGTCATTGCTAGTTTCTTCCTTTCTGTTATATTAAACTGTCCTTATCTCAACTCACCAGCTTTACTTTATTTTCCGATTTTCTCCCCAATCCCACTGGGTGGGAGAAGAAGTGAGTGAGTGGCTGCGTGGTGCTGAGTTCCTGGCTGGGGTTAAACCACAACAGTCTCCTTATATCTATGCCATATGTTTGTGGCTCTGCAATCTAAGGAGGGTACAGAAGCAACCTCTCATCCTACTTCACTGATTCTCGATCTTGGCTCAGAGAACAGGGGAATGTGTTCACTCTTCGAGACAGTGCAGGGTCTTCTAGCACACCTTTCATCCTGGTAAAAGTACCTTTTTGTGTGAAGGTTCATGTCAGTTGTTTAGTATCTGTCAAGTTGCCTTCAAAGCAAAGCCTAATTCTCTGCACTAAATTAAGAATGTTGGAGCCATTTCACATTTTACTCCAACTCAGTGTTGTCTGCTTTATTTGTTTTGGTTTTTTTAATCTCAGGGTCTACCATGGGATAACATTTATTTTAAAGCTTGAGATGCAGTTTTTACCACAGAGTACATCTACTTTAATGCAATTTTGAAGTAAATCTCTCAGTCATTCCCATTTACTGCGCTTTGCCTCACATCATTGCGTGGTGTCAGAGCACACAAACTGGATTCCTTCTGGTTAAAACTAAATAGAATGTGCACTCCAGGAACACCCTTGAATGTCCATTAAGCAGTTGGAGGACATTAGTTCCTGGGTACACAACAGAGCTTATGCAAACTGACATATACTGTAGATGCTGGCTTCTCAGCACCAACTGTTTTGCTGTGCAGGTGTTCTCCTGTCTCACTTCACAGTGCAGGAACATTGAGGTGACAGTATGCATGTGAATCTTGAACAGAAAGTAGTGCTGTGGTCTGAGATGGCTCTTGCTTGCCCCAGTTTTGGGAAGTTCATTGGAGATGGAGAAGTAGGATCAGAAAAGTAAATAGCTCTGCTTGTTACTGTCTTTCCTCTTCTCCATTTCTGTTCCTGCTCCGTGCTCAGGGAACTGAAGATCTTGCCAACTATTTCAGTTAAGGCTACTGAGCAGGCATGCTGCTCTTACTGTGTCTTAGATAAATTACCTGGATCCCAAGAGTCCAGTGTACAGGCCACTGACAGAAGAAGCAGAAGAGCAGTTTGCAGTCTGACTTTTTAGTGTGTGCCTAAGTAACAGTATCTGTCTAGCTACAGCTACAAGGAATCATTAGACTCGCACTCAACTGGAAAGACCCCTGAGGAAGGATGGAATACATTGGAAATCACAAATACTTCCTAAGTCTGCTGCTCCCCTACAAATCTTAGCTACCTTGCTCCATATAACTACTGAAAGATAATGCAAGATTCATCTATCCAGATTTAATCGTCTGCATCTGAGCTTTTCATGTAACTCCAGTGCGGTCATTCAAGCAAGCAATTCTCTTCCACAGGCAGCTGAGTTCATGGAGTCACGTATTGGAAAGTCTCACACAAAAGTGAACTTTGTGCTCCAGATCACTGAGATGGTGCCTTTTCCATTAGCACTTTAATCAAGGCCTTTGCTACAGTAAATGTTTAGCACTGTAAGTAATTGGTAAAGACTGCTGACCTGATAATACTGTGGTAGGCTCAGCCTAATCTGAAAAAAATCCCTTAAAACATTTACTGCATTAGCTGACCCAATGAATCATCAAAAAAGCAAAGCATAATCTGAATGTTGTGCACAGCAAGTAGAAATATGCCTGGAATGTTTCAGAAGGGCAACGCTGAGAAGAAACAAAAAAGGCTGCTCGAAGTGGAGCATTTTCCATGCTGTTCCATGGGAGGAGCTGTCACACGGAGACTCCCTCAGTCTGCTTGTGACTATCCCTTTGGCAACAGGAACCAGTATGCAGGTGTGAAAATACTGTGACTGCTTTTAGCATCACAAAGTAATGTTTTTATTGGAAACTGTGCACAAAGTCATGATTTTATTGGAAATTCATTGTCTACCTTCTGAACATCTGAGTCTTAGCTGCTTGATAATTGTATGGATTGTATGATTCAAAAGCAGTACATGGTTAGGAAAGGAAAGCTGTTAGAGATTATACAGTATTAAGAGTTCCTTTTCCTTTTCTCTAAGCAAAGAGAAGCTTGAGGAGACTGTGGAAGGCTGGTTGTCTTAGCAAAGAGCAGGTGAGTGTGAAGGCTGGAGCAGAAACTAGTGGATTGTTTTGCAGTTTAATTGATTTGCTTGGGAGTGAGTCTTGGGCTGAGGGTCCTTGGGTGCTACCCCTGCCCAGCGCTCTGTTCTGCCGGGGAGACAGGAACGTGACTACAAACCGTGTGCCAAGGGGTGTGAGGCCCCGTCAGCCTCACACCCCTTGGTACAGGAATCAAGACTGAGGACTGGTGATAGTCAGAGAGGAAAGAGCAAGTGTATGGACAGCCAGAGAACAAAACAAATATAAGTAATGGTTAAGTAGATACCATTAGAGTTGCGTATTTTAAAAACTGCTAATATCCGTGAATTTCACTAGTCAGTACTGACCATTTTACTGACACTCTGCTCGCTAAGCCATCATTTCCAGGATTTATTCAGCCATTTCAAATCTGAGCAGATTCAGCTGGCTGCATTTCTTAAATGAACAGATAAACCTGTAGTCCTCTCTTTGGTACCAAATGTAGATGGCATTGCCCACTGAGACTAAGCATAGTCTGTCAATATGCCAGTGAGAGTTGTCATGTTTGTAGCATCTTTTGGTTTATTAAGCCTGGAAGGAAGTTTTGAACTACAAAAATAAGGAAATTCACAGGATCCTTACAGCTAAAACATTTTTTTCCTGGCTGTGAAAATTCCAAAGCAGCCATATTTTTGTGGTGATCTTTTTTATCATTAGACTGTTTCAGGTGATATATAACAAGGCTTCTCTCTTTTGACTTATGCACAAATGAAATTCTCTGTGGAAAAGGATACAAAAATATTTTTAATTTTTAGAAAGGTTCGTTTACATAAAGTAGACATCATAAAAACCCACATGTAGCATCTAGTGATGTAATTTTAAAATAAGACCTATATGTGCTAGTATATTCATATAAATATATTTTAATTTTCAATAATGAAAATAAATTTGAGTTAGGATCACCTACTTAATAATTTGTTCTATAGAAAATGATAACAACAACTTACCTTGAAAAACGTGAGTCCAAGAATTTCACCCAAGAATTACCTCAAGCCTGTCCTTTTTGGTTGAGCTAATGAATGTTTCTTCCAGTGACAGCCAACCTAGAGTAAAAAGCTGAAGCAACAAAGAATCTTTTACATCTTCTGGTAAGTTGTACCAGTTTATTCCCATGATTAAAAATCTGCGCCTATTCCAATCTGAATAGGACATCAGCGTCAAGCCTTTTCATCTCGTAATGCCTTTATCTGCTAGATTTAAAGAGCTATCAGAAATCTCCTTGTGTATATGCTTACAGACGCTGATCAGATCATATCTTACACTTCTCTTTGACAGAGCTAAAGAGATTGAACTCTTTAAATCTCCGATTTTTTTTTTTTTTTTTCCCCCCAGACCTCAAATTACTCTTTGCTATTTTTCCTGAACTTTTCCTGTTTTCTTTTTGGGGAAGGATGAATATCAGAAGTTGGCACAATATGTTACAATATGAAAAGGATGCAGAACTTTGTGGTAAGATTAGTCATGCAAATTAGTTAGAAATAATTGTTTCCCTTTTCGTCTGAATCCATCGAAGCTCCATGTTGCTCTCACTGAGACTTGTAACAGTATGAAGTTTGTTATGATTAGTTATATAGCTGATTATGGTCTGATTGCTTCATTCAAGTTGTCTGGACTGAGCTACTGCTAGCAACAGTAGTAAAATCTTCAGAGTGTTATATTAATCTTTAATAGATCTGTAATGCCCAGGATGCACATCAATGGTATTTTAGGAATGACAATTACCACTATATTTTTCAATATTTTAATACTTCTGTCCCAAAAGCATTTTAGCTAACACATTTATATGACATTAAGTGGGAAGCCTCCTATGATTCATATTCATTTTAAATAGAAAACTTTTTTAATATTTCAGCAAAAAATCCTAGAGAAATTAGGCATCTGTGGATTGTAAAAATCTGAATTAGTGAAAGTAATTTCTGAAAGTGTATCAGATATCTTACTGCTTCAGAATGCAAAGTTCCCTGTGTAGGATTCATCACTGTTTTATAGCGTGCTTGAGTAAATCATATGGCCTTGGTTGGCCTCTGAATCAACTATTTCCTAGGCTGCAATTCCCATAAACATGTATTTAGAATAAAACGTAAAAATGTGACTTCCTAACTTCAGGTAGCTCAACCTGTCTGTCTGTCTTTGTTGTAAGCAAGGTAACTTACTATGTACATATTTCTGGTAGTTCACTGCACTTTTATAGATATCACTTCTAATAGAATATTTGTAATATTATGAAAAGTTCATAACTGCTCTCGGCTGTGATCATTAGATGGTATATTGGCTTTAGAATTATTTTCTAATACTGTGCTAAATTTCTCCTGAACTGTCCGTAAGAGGGTATTCTTTGCATCAGTCATGTTCTGTGTTTGGGAAGAACAAGCCGGCTCCCAAACAAACTGCTTAATGTACATTCTGGGTGCATATTTTGGCTCCTGGACCTAATCTGTATCTGGTTACAGCAGCAAAAAGCCAGGCAGGTTGATACTTCTTCTTGTCTGTTTTTATCATGGTTAAATGATACGTAAATTTTTCTCTCTGCAAAAGAAAAAGGTGATAAATGTATTTAATCAAAAAATGAGGCTAAACGCTCTGGATAAAATGTTTATTACAGTAGCAATCTAATACAAGATAAACCTTTTTACCGTATAACAAGGTCTTTCTAATGAACACTGGATTGGCACTGATCTCCTAACAGCAACTGTGTCTTCTCTTTGCTTTTCTCGGCTAGGCAGGCGAAGTTTCTTCTCGTCATCTCTTCTCATATAATGGATCTTCTGTTTCCCTAATTGTTCCAATAGTCTTTCTTTGTACTCACATTAATCTTTCTGGAAGATGAGTGATATTAATACATGAAGTATTAACTCCCAAGTTTTCACTTACAGTTTTAACTGAGGCTTAGTTGAGTGGTCTGTTTTCAATTAAAGGATTTGTCCTGTTTCATCCCAGTATTGTTCTTGCTTTTTTTTTTTCACTTAATTGTGCCACAAATGGGGCTGTTAGCCATCCTGTGATGAGCCCCACAAAGCCTTTTTCCCTCCTCAGTAATTTTTAACCAATTAATCTTAAGTTTATAGCAGATGTAATTTCTGAGAGCACAATTTTCCACTTTGTACTATTAGCATTTATCCCATACTGATTGCTCTGTCATTAAAGTTACCCATTTCTTCCCAAGATACTCTGATCTACTGATCTTCCACATTGTATTGCAGTCAGTTTATATTAATATAGTTTCTGGTCTTTGTGGAAATGCTGTTACCGGAAATACTATGTGAAAATACGATCTCAGAGAGAACCCTTCGGCGACTCCACACCCACTGGCATCTCTAAAGTAATCAGCTCCCTTACTAAGATCTTTCTTCTCTACCTTGTGTACTGCTTAGTCTCATTGAATCCTAGGTAGATTTCCAGTAGATATATATATGTATAGTCTTATCTAGATAAGTAGTTATTTTATATTTAAATAAAGCTTATGTTTTGTCACACTTTTTATTTTCCCTTTAGCATTTCATTCAAAACATTTGAGATCTTTGCATGCCGCAGATGTTTGACTAATAGGGAAATAGTTGCTTGGATCACCTGTTCTGCCTTCTAAATGCAAGTAATGAATCTATCTCATTTTAAGACTGGAATCAAAAGATGAAATATATTACAAATTTCTGATTCCAGAACAGAACACTAAGGTATCAAGGTATTTTAGAATTTGAAGCTGTATAGTGTGAGGTTCCCAGTTAGGTTGTGTTGAACTCTTTGACCTTTGCCTCCTACACGATTCTTTTTGCATGTACACCAAATGGCTGGTGTTAATTTGCAATTCAGCACGTGAACCTGCCACACACCCTTACTGAAAATTGAAAAAGAAAGGGATTTTTTTTATAGATAACCTTTAATCTCTGTCTCATTTTCACTGCAGTGTAATCCCACTTCTTGCCTTTTTAAAAAAATCAGGTCTGAAAAATCTTTTATTTTACTGTCCTGTCTATGATTTAGTTCAAAATGATTTCTGGAAATTCTGACTTTCTCCCTTCACATTTTACACTTGTAAGTTGTACCTGTCTCTTCTGACTTCATATCTTTTTAAAGCCCCTTTAGGTTTTTCATTTTCACTATTAACTTTCTTTGGCGTCGTTATTCCTTTGGAGCCCATTTTTACTGAAGTCTCTTTGCTTGGTATTCAAGTTTTAGAAATGGTAATCTATTTACAAATTAAATACGTTCTAGACCTTCATGTTCAAGTTCATAAGTTTTTCAGCCCAATTATTTTCAGTAAATAGTTACCATAGTTACTCAAAGTTTCTTCTTCCAAAATCAAGATTGAACCCAATGTTTGTTTACCATTCCATTTAATTTATATTGAATCATCTTACGTGCATTCACTCCAAGGTTGTTTGATCAACTCTTTTGTAATGTCCTTGTTGCAAATCAAAATCCCATTCACAATAGTATCACTTCATGTGAATTTGCTAAACATTTGGGAAAGAAATCTGCAGCTCTCACACTAATGAGTATATGAATGTTACCACTAACAGGAACATTTATTTTCCCGTCTCTGTCTGGAAAGTTAGTTCCTATATTGATACAATTTCTAGAAGCAATAAAATGGGAAAATTTTCTAATCAATTCCTATCCTAGAATGCTCTTGAAAATCTTGAGCAACGTCATTTGTTTGCTCATCATTCCCCAAAATTATTTTCGCTCAGACAACTTCTGTTTTGTCCATGCTACTTACATTTCTTTAACCTATTGTCTCCTTGTTTCATAACACTAGTGTATCTGTATTTCTGCACTTTATTTCTGTAATTTGTTTTTATCACTTTTCATTATAATTTTACTTAGATGTTTTCATCAGGTTCTTTTAAACGATGCATTAGATATGCGGGTTAATTATTAGTTATTCAGACAGCAATCTCTCACACAACAGTCAAATATTTCTCTTACATCATACTGCTACCTATTCCTTTTAGTTTTTTTTCTTTTGTTAGTTACATTTTTTATATTTTATTCTTTAGGGGATAAGCTGTATTTCATAATTCCAACTATAAAATGTTATATTTGTGTAATAAATTCCAGTCCTTGCCTCTTTATACACACTGGTACTAATTTTAATAACAATATTTCTTCAGTGGCTTGTGCACCCAAAACCATGTCTGTTTCTTCCCTCAAAGTTACATGAGTTGGTCTAATAAAAGATACTCTACACTGACTTGATTATTTGTGATGGAATGAGCAGTTTGGAAACTGCAACAATTAATATGAATTCCAGATTAACTAGTAAGGAATAGTAAATCTATTTTAGTGGGTGAACAACAGATTTTACCAGGTTGCAATAGAATTAGTATTAGTGGAAGATTACCTGTCCTCTAGAAATCCTGCCATTAGCTCCTCCAGACAGCGGCTTGAAGTCTTAAATCTCTGCTGAATGCATCTTATCTAGAAGGTGACAAGGAACAGCTGTCACGGTTCAACTCAAGCTAATGCAGTCAAGCATTTTGAGAACAAAACAATATTTTGAACTATAGTAGGGAATGAGAGATGTATCAGGCACCAAAAGAAAAGATTTCATATTAATAGGAAAATGTAATAATTGCATCAAAATTTGCACTCTTCTAATTCTAAACAGTAAAACATTTGTAGCATGTATGCTGAGTCTAAATTCCTGGAGATCCTTCCCTATTACCAATAGGGAGAAAAAAGGAATTTTAAAAATTATCTGAATTTTATCTTCATAATCCTAACAGGTTCAATTAGTCAAGCAATCTGTTTGCAGTGTATATTTGCACTTTGCTTGACAGGCATGTTACATTTTTATATTGGTTGCTGGGTTTAGTATACTGAACAAACATGTAAGTTTGTTTATCCTGTGTAGGAAGGTTGCAGTGGCCATAGCCAGTCCAAAACCTGATGGTAGTCCACCTGATGGTGGATAATTTATGAATCATAAATGAAAAATAAATCTTCTGTCTGAGTCTATCCTTTATTGTGTGTCATGTGTTGTAGATAAAAGTATGCCTGTAAAAAGTAGCTTTTGCAAACTCTTCTCCAGATCTTCCCTTCACCTTTGAAGGAATGAATGGGTTTAATAAGGTCTCCAGACTTACACTTTTGTGGCTGAAACACTACCTGGGTCATAGCTGGTTTCTAGGCGATCATTTTACACTTCTTTCCTCATTATTTTTCCTGTGTGTGAGATTTTGTGCCTGTCATTGACCACTTCATAACATGGGTATACTTTCCCCTTCCAGTGGCCTGCCTTTGGATGGAATGTTTCTACGAGGGCTTTTGTGGAGAACTCTGCACTTCTGCTTCTGACAGACAGTTATGTTGGTTTATGCTGCTATTTATTTAGTATGTTAATGGCAACATAAAGAATTAAAATTTTATTGCATAGCTTTACAGGAGATAAAGAACATATTCTTTGCCTTTACATAGCACCTGCACAATCTTAGATGGTAATTTTTCTCCATGTGGAAGAGCGCCTGCTTAATCTAGGCTTTTTCTCCTGCTGACTGATTCAGTCACCTGATTCAGTCACTTCATGATACGAGGACATTTCTTTCTAGTTTTCAGGAAGGTGCCTCTCATACAGACTGAGCTGTTTGCATGTCTGTAACAGCTAGACAGCATCTTGAGGAGCTCTAGGCTAAGTCTTTACTGCTTGAGTGAAATGAGAGTTGTTCACTGAGCTGGGGTGGAGGGGAATGACCTGAATCCATATCCTTTTTACTTGGTGAACAACTATCAGAAATGGACTTACTCTATTGCTAAAGTGTCAAGAACACCATTAAGGAAAAGTGAATATTCAACACCCTTGAGAAGATGTGTGGATGTCATCTAACTATTTCTCTGCTTCTAAGTAGAAGATAGCTGGATATATTAAGAGCTCTTTGCCAGTTTGACTGTACAGCATTATGGCAGGAGAGTGTATTTCTGTAATTATTGATTACTTCCTTGTGGTGATAGCTGATGAGGTGTTCGTGCTTTTGTTATTTAGATGAATCAGCTGCTGGTCACTTTGTGCTGATTCACTCTCAGAGCTGGATATAAGTATTTGGATGGATTTACAGTAACTTCATCCTTTTTACTCAGAGACATGCCAGTCTGCGTAATTGTTATACTTGACTATTGTTCTGCTGTGTCAGGTAACAAAATATTCTACTTTCTTTTATTCTGCTCAAGAAAATCTTGGTTTCATTACATAGGTCAAAGCTCTTCAAATAAATTTCTGTCAATTTTTTTTTCCAGTTAATTTAAGTGACACACGAGAGTGTCTTTGGATGTAGTCGTGATTTAGGCACGCATGAGACAAAGTTTCAGAAGTTTGCTGTATAGAAGACTGAAGTGGTTTTGGCATGCTGGGAACACAAGTAGAAGGTATCTCTTTCTCTTAAACATAAGAATACTGTAATGTCTTTCACAGGGATTGTATTTCAAATTCTTTTGGAATCTGTGCCGGTTTTGGCTGGGATAGAGTTAATTTTCTTCACAGTAGCTGGTAGGGGGCTATGTTTTGGATTTATGCTGGAAACAGTGTTGATAACAGAGGGATGTTTTCGTTACTGCTGAGCAGGGCTTACACAGAGCCAAGGCCCTTTCTGCTTCTCACCCCACCCCACCAGCGAGGAGGCTGCGGGGGGAACAAGAGGTTGGGAGGGGACCCAGCTGGGACAGCTGGCCCCAACTGACCCAAGGGATATTCCAGACCATATGACATCATGCTCAGCATATAAAGCTGGGGGAAGAAGAAGGAAGGGGAGGGACATCGGGAGTGATGGCACTTGTCTGCCCAAGTAACTGTTACACCTGGTGGAGCCCTGCTGTCCTGGAGATGGCTGAGCACCTGCTTGCCGACAGGATGTGGTGAACAAATTTCTTGGTTTGCTTTACCTATTAAACTGTCTTTATCTCAACCCATGAGTTTCCTCATGTTTGCCCTTCTGATTCTCTCCTCATCCTACTGAGCTGGGGGAGTCAGCAAGCAGCTGTGTGGTGCTTAGTTGCTGGCTGGAGTTAAACCACAACAGAATCTAAAGCTCATACGAAGACTTAACTATCGTCTACTTGATAAGTGGAGAATCTCACTCTGGGCACATGACACTTGCAGTTAGAAACTTGATTTGGCTATCTGTTGAACTAATTGCGTTTTAATTGTTCCAATCTTAAAAAAAATCAATTTTTAAAAGCTTTTTTATATTTATATACTATCAAAATATATTATTTGTTTTGAATATACAGATCTATAATACCAAGTTTGTCTAGATAAAAATAATCAAAATGATTTTACAGTTAAACAAATAGGATGTTTAGCTTTTTTTAATATAAGTATGTAATTAATATGGACAGTACAATAGTATGAATTGTTAAACAGTGTTTCTTGGGTATTAAGCACCTTGCTATGACTGTACATTTCTGTAATCCTTCTTCTCTGTAGCTGAACTGGAATAGTATGCCCACAACTAAACTGTGTGCACTAGAATTCCTATAAGAAAAAATGGGATAAGTGTAGATAGGTCCAGCACAATTTCAAATTATCCGTCTCAGTACTTCTAAATTCCGTTTTTTCCCAATTGTTTATGTTAGTGCTAGATTTACTTCCAGATAACAACATATTCTCTGTACAGGTCAAAAGGTAATGGCCAGATCGAAAGCTGGTCCTTAAGTTCATGGGTGAACGGACATGGGCAGCTAGCTCTCTCTTCCTAAAAATGCTGAGGTATGACAACCGTAGGGTTTCATGTCCTCTGCCAGAGCAGCTAAGGGAGGTTGACCTGAAGTAATGTATGACAGAGGAAGACTGTGAACTCAGAGAGTGGGGGTAAATGGAGTTAATTCTAGTTGGCAGCCAGTCATGAGTGGTGTTCCCCAGGGCTCAGTATTGGGGCCGGTCCTGTTTAACATCTTTGTCAATGATCTGGACGAGGGGATGGAGTGCGCCCTCAGTAAGTTTACAGACGACACCGAGCTGGGTGGAAGTGTTGATCTGCTTGAGGGTAGGGAGGCTCTGCAGAGGGATCTGGACAGACTAGACTGATGGGCCAAGACTAACTATATGAGTTTCAATAAGGCCAAATGCCGGATTCTGCACTTTGGCCACAAAAATCCCCAGCAACGCTACAGGCTTGGGGAGGAGTGGCTGGAAAGCTGTTCAGCAGAGAGGGACCTGGGAGTGTTGATTGACAGCCAGCTGAATGTGAGCCAGTAGTGTGCCCAGGCGGCCAAGAAGGCCAACGGCATCCTGGCCTGTATCAGGAACAGTGTAGCTGGTAGGACCAGGGAAGTGATTTTACCCCTGTACTCGGCACTGGTGAGGCCACATCTTGAGTGCTGTGTTCGGTTTTGGGCCTCTCACCACAAGAAGGACATGGAGGTGCTGGAGTGAGTCCAGAGACGGGCAACGAAGCTGGTGAGGGCTCTGGAGCACAGGTCTTATGAGGAGCGGCTGAGGGAACTGGGGTTGTTCAGCCTGGAGAAAAGGAGGCTGAGGGGAGACCTTATCGCTCTCTACAACTACCTGAGAGGAGGTTGTAGAGAGGTGGGGGTCGGTCTCTTCTCCCAAGTGACAAGTGATAGGACAAAAGGAAACGGCCTCAAGTTGCTCCAGGGGAGATTTAGTTTGGATATTAGGAAGAATTTCTTTACTGAAAGGGTCATTAGGTGTTGGAACAGGCTGCCCAGGGCAGTGGTGGAGGCCCCATCCCTGGATGTTTTTAAAAGTCGTGTAGATGTAGCACTTAGGGACATAGTTTAGTGGGGGACTTGTCAGCAGTAGGTTAACGATTGGACTAGATGATCTTACAGATCTTTTCCAATCTAAGCGATTCTATGATTCTGTTCTTGCGTACAGAAGGTCACTGATAGTAGCCTAGGAGTGGTGACAGAACGTGCAGCCATGACGACAGCAGCGGCAGCAGCAGGAGGTAAATGCCGTCACGTCTTCAGCGTGGAGGGGCCGTGGCCGCCGCGGTAGCACCAGGGACAGCGCCCGCACCACGCCGGCCCTTCCGCTGCCAGCGTGGGGGGAACGCCACCGCCTTCGGGGGGGCTTGGCAAGGGAGCACGGCTTTGTTCTGCTCTGTTGTGCGCCTTACAAAATGGATGAAGCCTATACATGTACTGCACCAAACAGTATATGGAGGGATTCTTCTAAAAATAGCAACCATGGGATAATTAATTTGATAGTAAGGCTGCTGTGACTAACGCGTGGAACAGAGAGGCTGTGTGGTAAGTGAAAGCGCACTAATAAGAAGGTATTCCTGCTTTGACCTTTCAGCCAGTTCAAAATTAAATACATCTGCTCACTTTTTCTTTTTACAGATCAACATGATGTATGTAAATAAGGATACAGAACCGTTTAGTCCTCAGCCACTATTCCCTGAAGGTGTGTTAGATTGTTCTCTACAAACCAATGTTCAATTGTCCCTGAAACAAAGCAATAACATGAGAGAGAGCACTTTAAAAAAACAAAAACAAAACCAAAAACACCCCAGAACCAACATAACAAAACTCTGCATTCACTTGTAGAGATTTGGCTAGGGATTGATTAAGTGATAGCTAAAATCAGTTAAGGCAGCCTCTGGAATGGCAACCCTGTTGCGTTTCCGTGAGTGATGAAACCAGTTCTCTGATGTTTTCTCTCAATAGTATAAAGTTCTTAGCATGAAAGTGATCTCTTGCAAGGCAATAAATATATGATATGGAATAGGTAAGGTCAGAAATTAAAAAAGGACCCAAAAAAGCATGCTCGTAAGAAGAGTTCACAAATGTTTCTGAACTCTCATTTCAAAAAATAAGACAGGAGCTAATTATTACTTTGGTAGAGTTTCTTATATCCTGAACATTAAAAGAAACTAATAGGAAAAGCTATCAATTTGTCACAACAGTGCTAATTAATGTTCTATGATTTCTCACTCTTTTAGTAGGTAATTTGCTGTAGTGAGAACATTAAGGTAAGTGAGAATGAGGCTGCAATAGTATTTTTCTCAAATTTCTTAATTATTTATGAAACATGAAGATTCAAATTAATCTCTTCCTTTTTTTACTAATTGAAGAACAAAAAACTGTTTCTTTAGTATCAGAAAAACATTTGTTCAGCATAATCTGTGATCTGTTTTAAATAAAGGTCCATCTGACTAAATAATTACCACCTGCACTGTGAATTTTTGGTAATTGTACTTGATGTGTTGGTATTAAAGCATTAGTCAGTCCATTCCCTACTTTTGTGCTAAAAAAACCCCTTAACAATTATTGTCCTGACTTAATCCAGCTACCTTCTAGGCAAACAACATACAAATTTACAAACTGTGAGATGTTGGCATAACAACATTGATCCATACTTGTCCTTACGCAAGTCCTTGTCTTTTCTGGTTTTATAATTTGTTTTCAAGTGATACTACAAATAGAGTAGAAGTAACTTTTAACATTATATTTGTAACTGCAAGTTGTGTTATTTGTTCTTAGTTGATATTTTTGTGTTGTTTTTTTTTTAGGTGAGACTTCACTCCAAATGTCTTAATGTTCTGGAGGGATTTGAAAGTACCTCTTTCTCTGCCCCCACTGACTTTAGATTACCTTTGCTCTGAAGAAGATAACACCAAAAATAGGGGATGTACTGGAATATTTTATGCTGACTTCCATTTTGCTTGAAAGAAAAATTTTGGTGCTAAAGGAATGGAACAATAGAACAATGGTAATTGAGGTGTTCCTAGGATTACCAGAAAGTTATGTTTGCTACATCTCACATGATGAAGTTGGGCCTGTGTTGGTTGCTTTTGATCATGAGCTCCTACTTCAGGCACTCGATAACGAATAGACGATGAAGTGACTACTTAGCTGCAAGCTGGAAATGCTGCCTGGTGTATAGAGGTCTGCTCTCCTTTCCTGCCACTCTGAGAAATGTTGAGGGTTGGGAGTGGACTTCCTTTAAGGAGCTCATTCTGAATGAAAAAATTAAAAAAGGAGTCCTAAAATAATAGCCTTTAAAATCCTCCCCCAATCCTGAGCACTAATCAGAAATCATCCTAATGAAAGAATAATTAGGTGAAAGAAGTTGTGGGGCACAAACATTGCAATGCCTTAAAGGGAAAAACTGCTGTCATTTGCTGCATTTAGATTCCTATTGTGATGGTTTACTCCTTTTTTTGTAAGGAAAAAATCCAGGAGATGGCCTTGTGCAATAGGACAAAATATAATTTGGATCTGTACATCAAAAGCTGAGAACTCCTGCTTAAAAGTTTCAGAAGATTACTGCATCAAAGGAAGAATAGTTCAGTTCTTGAAACATGTGAATCACTATTTTGAGGCACAAAGGAGAAACACTTGCTGCTTCAAAAGGACCTGCGAGGTCGTGGGAGATGGTGAGAGTGTGTTTGCTTTGGATCCTTTTGTTTCTCCCTGCAAGGTGAGGAATTTATAGTTTAATGGGAAGGTCAAATTGTTTAATGGCTTAAACCATCTTATCAACAGGGAAAGAATATGAACTTTAAAGAAACAAACATGCAAAGTTGGAACCTCAGATGTAGAAAAGGAGGCAACTTAATAAAAAAAACTGGCTGTCAGAGGGAGTTGAAATTCATCCCTGATTTTCTTTTCTGCTCGCAGGGTTCTGGGCCATGTTTCTAAAACAGAGGTTTGAAGTAATAATGGAAGTAGAAGTACCAGCATCTATAGCCCTGAGAGTGGGGAGAAAGGGTAAAGTACGGGGATGCTCTTACCTGAAAGAGAGGGCAAGAGGGTGATATGTTCCATGATACCTTAAGGCTGCGATAACTGAGAAAAATTTGCTTGCAGGGAGGTATAAGAGTTTCTCTGCTTTCTGCACTCTGACCTTCCATTGTCCCTTGCAGAGCGTTTGAAAGAATTGTGCAGTTCCCTTGATCTATTTAAGAGAAAGAAACTGTGTCAAATCTCTCCATTCCCTAGCCAGCTGTCTTTCAGATCATATCTATATTATGGCAAGGTAGTGTGATATAAGATGAACTGTCTAATATATTTTGATTAATACTGTGTTAAACATTAATGCGTATTTTGTTTGGATAAGGACAATTGTGTTTGCAGTAACTTAACCGTAAGCAACTCGCAATACTTCTGACATAACAGCTGCTGTACACAGTGGACATTAAGTAACTTTTAACAGTGTTACTCAAAGTGATTAGTGCTTTCCTTCTGACTTGTCTTGTTCAATGAAATACGGTCTTGAAGGGTGTATTTGCCATTATTTCCATACGGTGCAACACAGAAGTTTAGTGACAAAGACGCAGAATGGCAGCTCAGAAGACTTCTGCAAGGAGAGGCTGCTTTGCTCTGAAAAGCATTTGCATTTGGGACCCATGATGTCCACCAACAGAAGTTCTTCTTGTAGGAGCTCTGACATTTACAGCAGATTTTAAGATTTAGTTTGATTGCTGAAGTTAATTTTTAAAAATTCTTAACCTTAAAACCATTTAAATAATCTAATGAAGTAGGCAATGGATTCCAATTTTGTGGTGGTGGTTTCTAAATGTGCAATCTTTATGATAAGAAAAATAAAAACATCTCCAGAAAAAAAACACAAACCCAAACCAAACCACCTGGGGCATATAACCCTCAGAATTTCTTGTTTGTGCTTGCATAATACTACTATACTTTTCCAATGCTTTACAGAGTAGTATGAATACTGAGGTTGGCAGGAGTGAGCTCTGTTAAGAGAGGAAAAAGAAGAAATAGTTGTTTTGCAGCCCTGTGCAATAGTCACTGTTTGCTTTGGTCTCTCTCTCTTGCACGTGGGTGATCCCAAATACCTACTTGCTGCCTGGGAGATGAGTGCCTCTGCCTCCTTTGCAGGATGAGATGTTTGTTCTATGCTGCACTTAAGCTAAGAATATTTACTAAAGCAATCAGTATTTATGTAGAGGTGATAGGAGACTCATTAAACTGGTGAACGCATATATCAGAGGAACAGGTGTAAATATATTTGGTAGCTTTAAGTTATGCAAACTTGCATTCCATTGACTCTAGTGTAAAATACACTGGATTGTTTTTTTCTTTTCTGAAGTGGGTCATATGCCCCTCTAGTGACTCTGTTTGAAAACAGGTATCACCAGCAGCAGTTCAGAAAAGTGTTGGGAACAAATATGTAAGAATATGTACTATATTTCAAATAAAAGTAATCTGTCATCAGTATAGCTGTACCTGTTAATGCTATCACTTGTATGTCCATGATCAGCAAATACAAACGGCATAGCTCCCTTTAAACAAAATGTTTCTTGTATACTATTAGTTCCTTGCAGGTCCCATTCTGTCAACTCTTTTGGTGTCCTCCTCAGGGTTTATCTAAACTTGCAAGGTTCTCACCTTGTCTTCCCAAGTTCACCTTTATTCCATATTTAGTTTAATGGTAAGAGTCAACTCAGACACGGTTGTATTTTGAAGAAAATTCTGCTGTGTTTTTTCTTAGGCAGGAAAAGTATCTGTTTCACTACTGGTCAGCTTGGCAGCCAGGAGAATCCATGAAGTGCCCAGACTGTAGAATGAAGAGGCAGAGAGCTGGAAGAATTAACCAGTTCCTGTCACTACAGAGGTTTTCTGCTCCCAAAGTACTAGTAAGACATGAAGAGGTATTTATTATTGAAGTATACAGATACCAAAAAAACAAATTCTCAAACGCAGCAGCAGCCTCTCTCCAACAGATGCAACTCAATGACTTTGTTGGGTTTTGTCCCTTCAAAAAGCTATTTCTGCATGCTGTGGGAGTGCTTCAGGAAGGAAAGTAATGAAGCTATTGTAAATATATATGCCTAAATGTAAATATGAATTAAGGTGTGATTGAATAAGTTATTTTTGCTAAATCAATAATGTAGAAATGTGCTTGCTTATTGGCCTCTTTCTGTTTGCACTCTACACAGGACAGCAAAAACCAACAGCCCAAAACCAAACAAAAAAGCAAACAGAAAGCTGTCCGTGTTCAGTGTGGAAACATAAGTTGCTCATGTTAAAAAAATAAATAATGAAGGTTTCCACAGCAACCTAAGTTCTGTAGTGCAAATTGATGACTTTTGTTCTGTTTTATTATATAATGATAGAACAGATATTCTATAAAAAGTGTTGGGTACATCTGAAGTTATATTATTAAAAAGTTTAGTGTAATCCTAAAACTTCACATCAAGCGATTTGTTTACAAAGGTTTCTGAAAACGCTGTAGAAAAAGTGTTGTTTTCTGCCTTTAGCTTTGGGAAGGCTCTGACTAGAGAAAAGTCGCTAGTCTGACAGAATATTTGCAGTGATCAAAACTTCAGTTACAGGAAAGGTTTTGAATTACATGTTTCAGCTTTTAATTTGCTGTGAGGAATTCAAATTTAGGTTTATGGAAAGAGTAGAAATGGAAGATGAACTCAAAGATGAAATCTAAAAACCATTTAAAATTTTGGATAACTGTTCATTGTGCAACCTGTACAAATTTTGCCAGCTCCTTAGAAGCTTTGGAAATTAATAAAAAAAAAGTTAAAAAAAATCACAGATTTAGACAATTTTTGATCTAAGGGCTGGTGGTGTCACCAGTTAAGAGTGCTGACAGCATTTCCTGATGTTCTTTCTACTCAAATGCCAACCTTAAATGGTACTGTACACTTACTAAAATACATTATTTCTCCAATTTTTTTTAAAAGCTAGTGACTCATTAAACAGTTTAAGTATGCTTACTTTTACTTCCACTGTTTGAAATAATTTGGTACGGTTTCCATAAAAGCAGTAGGTGAGCTACAAATCTTAATGTCCTGTTCAGGCAAGAGGTTTCGAAGCAGGAGCATCATCCCTGTGGGCAGCAGCAGCAGGTATGTGCAGAAGGATGTTCACCGGTGAGGTGTATAACAAGGGAACAAATAAGAGAATTTTCTTTCCTTCACCTGGACTGAATTTGGATTTTTCTAGTTTTGAAAACATCCTCCTGCCCCAGTCCTATGTTCTGGTGGTTCCCACGTGCGCAGTGCTGAGCATCCGGTGTCTTCTGCTGCGGACGGGGATTATTGGGCTGTGTGTCCCCCTCTACTCATCTCCCACCCGCCCCCTTGGTACGGATTTGCTGCTTCTGTTTTCTTGAAAGAATTTTAGCGTTATTTTTCTTTTTTTAAAAAGAGTGGTCTGACCCACTGGAGGATAAAGTTCGAGTGCATGCTCTGAGGCTGAGGAATCGCATGAAGACGCCCAGAGCTGATGTTATCAGCAGCCGCGTTAAACTGCTGGGGGAGGGTGGGGGGTGTCGGGTTTACCCCGGTGTTTACAACTACCGCCGGCTTTCCGTGGCAGGGCCGCTCGGTGCTGCACTGCGCTGCGGGCCCGTGGCTGGCAGGGCGGGCGGGCCGCCCTCCCCGGCGCCGCACCGACCCGCTACCAGCCTGCGGGTTTGCCCGGCGAGGCGGGGGGGGCGGACGGACGGACGGACGGACGGACGGACACAGCCGCCGCC
>JAVKLA010000036.1:5318240-5341930 GCA_034782735.1 Sagittarius serpentarius | reverse complement strand
GCCGCCCCGGCCACGCGGCGACGACACCCCCCATTTCGCGCAAGCTTTCCTAGCAGCGAAGGGGACGGACGCCTTTTTGGGTCCCCGTCCCCAGCAGCTGCTTTCGGGACCTCGCGTCGAATTTTTCCATGAAATTTATGCCCCAGAGGAGTTTTCCCATCAACCGAAGAAAAAAAAAATCCCATCGATAAATATTAATTATAAGTAATTAGTCAGGGCACAGCAGGACCCCGGTGGCGGGGGGGCCGTGCCAGAGAGCGGCGAGGTTTTCCTTGGTTATTTTCGGCATTATTTAGGCGGATGGGGAGGGATGCTCGCGGCGCTGGGCCCCGGCAGCACGCGGGAAAGCACGGCAGATCCGCATTTATTATCTCTCTCTATATTTTTTTTTTCCGTTTTGTTTCATTTTCCTTTTTATTCGGACATTGCAGAAATAGCCCTGTGTAGTGGATAAAAGTGCAACATACACAATATTTAAGACAAGGAGGAAAGAAAACCTGCCTTGAGGTCTGTCAGTCAGTCGCAAACAGAAACAAGAAACCAAGCCCTCGCGCAAGAGGTGCTTTTTTTTTTTCCCCCTTTTTTTTTTTTCTATGCACGTCATGCAAAATAGTTAAAAAGAAAGATTAGAAAAGAGAAGTCAAAGAAAACCCCACGAGAGATCGACCGAGCCCTAGAAAGAGCAGAAAGCCCCGAGTGCTGCTTGACTCGGGGAGGGAATCGCTGCCCTCCGGCATCTCCAAGTGTTTGGCACTCTTGTGATTACATTAGATTTTTTTTTTTTTATATATATATATTTTTAATACAGTCTATTAAAGAGAGGAAACTGCCACAATATAAGGAAAAAAAAAAAACAAAAACCAAACCAAGATCACCCACACCACAGACTGCATGGTAGTTAGAAAAGCCGAGCGTCCCCCCCCCCGCCCCCCCCCGCCCCGTACATATAAAATCTGTCCCTTTGCTCACAGCGACCGAGAAGTACAAGCTTTAAAAAAGAAACCAGCAATTCTTCCTCTAGGCCCTTCCTTTATAAAAGTTTTGGTTTTCCTCTCGAGGACCCTAAAACGCGACGAAAATGAAATATATATATATATTTTATATCATTTTCCAACATCCAAAGACATCAACATAAAAAATCATAAGGAAGGGGATAGCATGGTACATCCAAGTGCACGGATTCATTTTTGCAAGATTAAATAATGTAAACAAGGTGCCCGCTGGGACCAACCCTGGCCGGGGGGAGACCCCGGGGGCGGGGCGGGGGGGGGGGGGGGGGGGGCTGCGTGGGTGATGGCGAGGAGGGCCGGCGCGCCCCCGCGGGGCTGTGGGAGGCTGCTGGCGGCGGGGAGAGCGGGCATCGGCTCTGCCGCTGCGTGCCCGCCGCCTGCCCCTGCCCGCATAGCCCGGCGCCCAGCGAATGTGCCTGCGTGTGTTTTGATTTGGGTTATTTCCGTGAGTTTTTCCGCCGCGAAGCAGCGGGCGGCAAGGGAAAAGTAGACTTTCGGGGCCCGCGCTCAGGTCCCGATTGTACAAATAATCAGAAAACGAGTCGCTTAGCCCTTAATCTACTTAAGCGTGCGGTTCCTTTTTCTCTCCGTTTTAATCTGTGGTTTGTGGTGATCTTGTTTATGTGGAGTTTAGGGAAAGGGAACGCTTACGGTGCGATGTCATTAGGGGGCGTCGGTGATGCACCTGTTCCCAGCGACGGGGGCCCCAGGAACCGGCATCTCCCGGCGAAGGAGAGAAAGCCTAAAAACTGGCTTTGCGCTGGGCCGTGCTCGTCGGGCTGAAAATGGACGGCTTTTTGGACCGCAAGGGCTCTGACTCTTCATAATCTGGGGCTACGGTGTTCGTGCTGCATTGCGCTCGTTAAAAACGGGTGGCGTGTTTCTGTAAATGCATAGCGTTATTGTTTTTCGTTGTTTATGGTAAATCAGATTTTACAGTCGTCTTGAATCATGTTTGCTCTAACTTGAGAGATTATCTTTGGTCCTTTGTTTTTTTGTAATTATTATTTTAGTGTGCAGTAATTTCTGATAAGAGCTACGCCTGATGAAGTGGAAGACACAGACTTTCTTTAACTTCACTTCCGCTTATTTTGATTTAATTATTTTTTTAAACTGTTGACTTGTATAATAACAACAGTAGATAGTGTCAGCCCCGATTAGTTACCTAAACGCTTCATTAAATTTATGTTTATCAATTGTTCATATTGATTTTTAAGTTCCACAGTGTGTAGTGACGATCAATTTCTGCAAAAATGTAAAAAATATAAAGAAACTTGCTACAAAAATCTGTTAACCTGTACTGATAAAGTGGGATTTTGACAGCTGACTTGTGAGCAACTAAAAGCCTTAATCCCGGTAATATTTATAACACATTTTGAGCACGTAGTCAACAAACAACAAAATGTATCAGTACTTTTTGTTAATTTTTCACCATGTGCAACAAATACTTTGCTTAGTACGTTCCACATATCTTCATAATGAGTAGAAAAAGTAAGGAATTCACTTTGGTTTAAAAAAAAAGTCGAATACGGTAATACAGTGTTAGATGAGAACCTGTAAGTGTAGGGCAATATACACAAGTGGCATAAAATAACAGAAGAAAGTCATTACTTACAGTACTGTTGCTATGTTTGTCAGTCACTGCAAGTATGTAAAGTTAACAAGCTTTGTTACATCTCAGGTGGTTGTTCAGAGAATATGAAGTATCCAGACTTGCTCGTACATTAACTGTTGGTGAAAGACCAGCTCTGTTGTCCTAGTACTAAACTGGCTGGTATAATTGTAATAGATGCTTCAGAAAACAATTACTCATTTTTCAAGTCGTCTTGGTTTTCCTCTGTTCCGTTTATGTAATCATTTCTCTTTGCTGTTTTGCAGGGCTTGATATTCAGAGTTTTGTTTGTTTGTGTTTGGCCCATGTTCTCAAAGAAGAAAATACGTATGCTACCTTAATTGAAAAGTAGGTGAACTGATTTTTTTTTACGCAGACGTATGGGAGGAAAAGACAGGAAATCTCCGTTCAGGTTGTAAACAAGTCTAGAAGAGGCATCCGGAAGAGAGAGTAGTGAATGAAAACGAGAGTTATTTCAATGAGTATTCTGTAGTCTTAAGAATATTCCTGTGACGTTGATTTTTCTTTTTCAGACGACACACATGTAGCTAGGTCTGAGATAATGGCTAAGTCTTAAGAATTTTGGTGATCTCTAGGCAAGCATTTTTTTTATTCTTGGGTAGCTTTAATTACTTTTCCTGTAATTGAAATTGGTTGATAATCCTCCAGAGAGGAAGAATAGGTGAAAAATGCTGCTTATGTCTGGATTTTAGTTACTATAAGTGGGGAGAGGAGTACTAGTTTTTCAAAAGTGAATCTGTCATTGCTTGCTGGAGTGGTCATTTTTGTGCATTTTGGAGAAACTAGTCTATAGAAAGTATAGACCCAAGGTTTTACATCCTGTTTGGATGTGCGGATTTCACAAGTAAAATAATAGGTGCAAAAATAATTTTCTTGGCATGAGTTGCTGGTACGAGGTTATACTTTGGGCTTTAGTAGTTTGTTTTTATTTTGACCACTGTCTGTCCAAAAAACCCCCAGTGTTTCTCTGTGCTCTTGTTAAACCGTGAAGAGTTTTTGATCTGCCTGTGGACTAAGGCAATAGACTTTACATCCCTGTTGACGTAAGTTGGGTGGGGAAAAAATCTGGTTATTTCTGCAACTGGAATACCACAAAGAGCTTTCTGGTGAAATAGAAAGGGATGTCTGGGCATCCAGGCCCAGACATGCCTGTTCATGAGTATCAAGCAAAGTGAAACTATCATATAAAGTAGTTAATTTTGATGCTGTTCTCTTTGTTGAAAGTAAATTGTGATCTGTGTTGTCTTCTTAACTAGGTAGTTGGCTCAGAGATGATAATTTATAGAAACTGTTCCTTCAGAAGGACACCACGTTGCCTCTCTCAACATGTGGGTATAGAAGGGCTTTGTATTCTGCATTGGCTTTCAAAGAGTTTAAGACAAAGACGTTTCTTACGTGCTTGCTGCAGCCCTTTTACAGATACGCTTTTATAGCTGCACAGACTCTTGACTGCAAAAGAACATGTTAAATTTACTGATGTGAACGTCAGTGGCTTTTTGACTATTCTGAAGCTCTCTTTGCCTGTCTAGCTGCAATTAAAAGAAGTTTTCAGTGCTTACAGTTGTAGAACGCTAGTGTATTGCCCAGTTCTCGTACAAGTCATTGTATAGTTCTGCAACGAAGATATTAAAAGATTGCTCAGGATATTTCTAAATAAATAATTAAACTAAACACTCCCCTAACAGCACTGAAATTCTTTATTGATTGTATTTCTCAGCTACTATAGCAACTATCTGGTAGCTGTTGTGAATAATTCCCTTCTGTTCTATTTCTAAATACTTCTGTTCAGTGCCTTTACTCCTAACTACACTTTTAAAACTTCAGACACACTGTTGAAAGGCAAACAGTTCTTCCACAGATGCTTTAGATGCCCAGTTATGAAAACAAGTAGTGAGATTTCCAAATTGATTATTGAAGATAACTAGCTCTCTGGCCCTCTAGTGTTTTAATATTTTTAAAGCAGCCTCTGTCTCTAAGAAAATATTTGCTAAAGTGATCTGATTAGTTACACTAGTCTTCTAAAGCATGTATTAAATAATAATGAATTAAAAGAAAAAGCTGAGCTGAGAGAACTCTTTAGTAAATAACTGTTAATTAAAATTTGGCATATGTGTGAGAGCTGATCATGTATTTCATTAGGCTGTCAGTTTCTGCCTCTTTATTTTTGTGCAAGGAGCATGTTTAGGTGGTTCTCAAGAAAGTGTTTAGTTGTTTTTTTCCTAATGTCATTAATCCTGTACTTTGTATGACTGGCCGTATTAAATATGTATGTGTTAAAGCATGGAGAAGAAGGAAAATCTGCCTGCATAAATAGCACCTGTTCTTAGTTTATTCAAAGAATTACTGTTAAAATCTATTAATTGTGTCATGCAAAATGAGATTTTTATCTTTATTTTTCCCACTTAATTGGTAACAATGAAAAATAAATCCATAAGCACAAATACATAACTAATATTTCCCTTGCTTCTACTAAAAAAGGATAGAACATCATAATGTCCTAGTTTACAGCTCTGTACTGCAGCTTCTGCTTTTTGATTAGTATCTTGATTTTTGATTCCCCCCACCCCTTATCGCTAAACCTTGGGTTGCACATTTCCCAGTTCATATTTGTGTTTGGAAAAACAGAACTGCAAAATTTAACAAAAAGTCTGCCTTCCCTCACCAAGTCTCTTGGCATAGTACTCTGTTCTTACCTGTTTACACAGAAGGCAGCTGCTAAATGAGGGAGTATTTTGAGTTGATTCATGTTGTGGTTTCTCTGATTCACTGAAGCAGTTTTACAGGTTTAAAACGAAAAGTTTCAGAAAGAAAAAAAGTCCCTCCCCCAAATTAGGAAAAAATCCATCTTCGGTAATCTGGGAAACAATATCAATCATTGCAACTGGGTTCTGCGTTACCGGACGTATGTTATATTTCATCTTCTCTTTCGTACCCTATTGCCAAAACCTGTAATTGCCTGGCAGGAGGAGGGAGGTGACTAAGGATATTCTTCAGTGATCTGTCTAGGAACCAAAGCTATGTGGAGGCACGTACTTCTGAACCTTCTGTGCAGTGCTATTTTGGGAGGCGGTGGTCTTACCTGAGGACTTGCTTGTTAGTCAGGAAAACTAGATGATCTGTGGATTGGAGTAATTTTTAGTTCCATTCAATATTTTGCCGCTAAGGGCCTCTTTTTACCCTTAGGACTTAGGAATGAACAAAGGAATTTGTCAGTCGGGTGTCATAGAGGAAATGTGTGTGTGTTATTTGACTGAGTGAGAAATGCAACACAGCTTGAAACGTCTCTGGAAAAGAGCAACTCCCAAGATGCGCCTGATTGGAGACTTTCCATATAGATAGGAAATTTTAGTGAGGTCTCATTTAATGTAGTGGGCAATTTTAGTTTCAGTCTAGTGCAAATCTGTATTTCTGCTGTTGCTGGTGTAACTTGGAGATTAAATACACTGTTTTGTGGGAAGAGATGAATATATTTTGGCTCATTTATCCTAGAAAAGACTAGCCAAAAGATACTGTGGTCGCTCTTTTGAATACCTGGTCTGTGGAGCTGGATGACAATTAATCTATAAGATATTACTAGTTTGAGATCATCTAAACACCAGTTGTCCACAAATACATTTACAATAGAAATTAGCCAAAACTTTCTAAATACAGGAGGAATCACATTGAGAAACAGGTTTTCAAATTGCTCGCAAAGGCAAGGAATCAGATGCGTATGTTTAGCGGTTTATCACATGGTTTCTATGGGTATGTAGGTGTGATCTTAGAGTAACAAATGATAGTATTGCAATATGGGTTTTAACTTTTGATGCTTTGATGGTTTTGAGAGCAATTTTCTCTATTTATTCATAGTTATGCCATGTTATATGCTCAGTTAAGACCTTCAGGACTTCAGCAGCTTGCCAGCAGGGTTGGGGCAAAAGTGGTTCCTCTCTGACCTTATCCATAGTGCAGAACTAAGGGTGGAAATCTTTAAGTGTTCAGGCTTTCTGTCCTCACCTAACAATACCTCCCGTCCAGTAACGAATGACATTTTATGAAGAGAGCTGGCAGTCTCAGGCATACATTTCCTGCAGATTTAATGAAAATTGGTGGCTGGGTGGGGAAGAAAGAACTTACTAGAGTTGCTGTGGATAGTAGTGCAGATAAGCAGCTACTGACTTGCTGAAAAAAATGTATAAGGCCCTGTCAGGACTCTTCCTAATACAAATTTTTTTTTTTTGTTCGCTCGCTGGAGAATGTGAAGGGGAAGCTGTTAGTGTGAGCACGGGAGCAAACTTGAGATTGCTTTGTAGTCAGGAGTGCTCAGGAACAGGACTGGGGATAGTGAAAGATTAAAAGTCCAATGGTACTGCATTTGGTTTGTCATGGGACTGTTCATGGAATGGAGGGAATGTGAATGTGACTATCCATTGGCAGGAAACTAGGCTTTTCATATTTATTCAAGGAACAAGTTACTTTGCTTCTTTTTTAATGCAGCAGATATCAATTATAATTAAAAACAGGGTATATGACAACATGCCTTGAATGCGCCTTGTTCTTGGAAAATCTAGGAGATTCTTTGGTAATTCTTAGTTGTATGCTTTGGGTTTAAATTTATTGTCAAACCTGTAGGACAGGAAGGGAGATTCTTCAGAGTGAAGTTAGTGAGGAAAATTGTCATTTCTTTTTTGAACAATTTAAGGCATAGGAAGTTGGTGTGTGAGTATAGGGTGATGGTGCAGGTTGTGGTTTGCAGTTGTATGTAGGAAGAAGAGAGAGAAGTTGGTATTTTTATTAATCCTTCTGAAGGTAGCTCTCTTAGTTTACAGTCAGTGGCATAGCTCAGCTGGACTTGAGTCTCGCTATCTTGCAAAGCCTTTCTTTTCAGCAGTTCTGTACTTAAAAGGTCAGACTCCAATATAAACATCAGAGAAACTTTTAAGAACTATTACCAGAACTTGTGATCTAGAAAATTCTCTATCACGTATTTGGTGGTATTTAAAAGCCCACAAAAAGGGGATAATTGGGAATAAGGAAGAGTTCTTAGTCTTTGTATGCACAATGACATGTAGATATACAAGCTTTTCTGATTAAAATGTTAAACAATTATTTGGAACATAGCTCTTCCATGGAAGAGCTGTAAATACCTGATGACCTCCAACAACTGGTGTTATTGGTGGCCATACACATTTCATAGATCTGTTCTTTTGAGAAATGGGAGCTCTTTTTAGATGTGGGTGTGAAAACACTGACCAAAGAAAGGAAAGTCTTTGGAAGATTACTCAGCTGTTAAAGAGCCTGATGCAACTTTTTCTCCTGCTTCAGAGAAATTTTTCTTAATCTGTATAGTGAATTAAGTTTATTGTATTCATTTCTCAGCTATGATATTCACCGAGGAAGAGGCTAAAGGAAACATACAGTAGGATCTTGGTTCAAAACCAATTACAATTGATAGCATTCTTACCACTGATCATTTTTAAGTTATGACTCGGCCTTAATATGACTACATTGTACTCTTTTTTTTTGTTCTGTTTCAAAATCTGAATGCTCACTGAACCTCAAGGCAAAGAGATGAAATATCTCACTTAAGTGACTGATGTTAAAATCAAACCTCCCTTCAGGTTTTTGCATGTCAAAATGGACTTTACGATCTCTTCTGAGATCCTGAAAGCATCTCTTAAGTTTTTTTTAGCTGTAATTCCTTCCTCTTAGACATGTTTTAGTGTTTGTTTAAACGAGTCTTTAATCAAACCTTACTGAAGGTATTAGGAAGACTGCGAACTGTGGGCTTGAGCAGACTAAGTGCTTTCCAGTGTAGTTGTGAGGTGATTACTTATTACAAGGATAAGACCTCCCTCTTGTCTCACTTCAGCATTTGACTACATTTTCTTTTCTTGAGTCTTTCTGGATATTAAGCATTAAGAAAAGCTTATGACAAGTGGTGCAGCTAACTCTTGGTGATTAAAAGAACGTCGTTGTGCTTTCGGAGGTAAGCTGATACCAGTTACTCTCTGAAACAAAAATAAAGCTATCTCTAGATGTTACAGTGTAAGGAAGCTTATGCACTAAATGCTTTTAGTGTTGGCAGTAGGTAGTTGGTGGAGTGGTGAATTACTTTATTTTCTTTATTTTGAATATAAGTCTGTGAGCTATTCAGCATGCTAGAGTGTAGTTCAGTGCGCTTTGGCAGGTGGCTTGCTGTTCTAGAAATCTCTTGGTTTTGTGTATTTGAACACCAGGGGCCTCTCTGTTCCCTTTAAGTGTGTTTATGAATGAGAGGTTTATGCCAACTGTGAATTTAATATACCTGCCCTTTCAGTCTTTTGATCTTGGTAAGTGAAGCCTTGCATACATGTCAGAGAAACCCAGAAGAACTGTTAAACAGAAGCCAATTTAAAGCAATATATAACTTTTTACAGGCCTGTTTTGGGTTGCATACAGTCCTTTGTCTTGCTGGGGTGTGTGGTCTACCCAAACAAGTTGTAAAGGTAGCAGAAAACCTTTCGCAGGAGAGTATCACAGTGTTAAATAGTCCCCGTAGGGAGCAATATGTATGTTTCCAGTAACCGTGTCTGGATCTGGGAGGATAGGAGCAGATGTTTCTATTTCACCCATCTCTTCCTTTGTAGAGAAGAATGCCTATGGAAATGTCTGCATAAAGTTGCCCACTTCACCTAGGCACATGTTCTCCTTCATGTAAGCTTATGTGTATATGGCTGCATTATATACACAGACAGAGAGTGTAGGCACAAGTGAGAAGGTGTCAGCCAGTGTGGGATAAGTAATCAAAAAATATATGGATGATTATAAAAGAAGGTTATTGAAAACTGTGGTTTGAACTTTGATGTGTCTTTGTGGGTTTTTTTGTCTTTCTAAATGCTCATGAGCTGAATGTTTGGCAACTCAGTTTTCATAAACCAGAGGCAACAGTTTAGCCTCAGTGCATTTAGTGAAGCAGGATCAACGTTTTTGTGAGATGATTTTGCCCTAACATCTGCTATTACATACTGTACAAAATGGTGCTGCATGCTACCTGTGCACCTGGCCTTGCGTGAAGGGAGTGACTAGGTGAATCATCTACATGTCTGTGTTTCTGTTTAAAGGTTATATAGACTGGCCGTTCCTCTGGCGATGACTTGTTGGCATGGGAAGAGCTGGCCCGGAGCACAGAAAGACCAGCTCTGTGAGCTGATGTGCTTGGGCCTGCTGTCTGCTGACCGCGCAGCTAAGCATCCTCTCGGAACAGCTTGTGCTGCTGCTGTCGGTCGTACTCCCTCATCGCTCTGTCACGCGCACAGTAATTTGCAGCTATCCAGTCTGCCCGCTTGCTGTTCTCTTTCAGCCTTTCTGAGCACGTTGATCTGATTGGAATTATGAGCAAAGTTGCTCTGCTGTGTTGGTGGTTTGTTGGTTTGTTTTTGTTTTTTTTTTTTTTTTTTTTTTCCCTGGTAAGTATTTGGTTATCTCTGTGGTCCAAGGGTTTTACCCCAAGGAAGATTGCTTTTGAAGCATTGGTCTTGCAGAAACGGCTTCTCTTTTGTCTCTGGGGAAGTGGAGGTAGAAAATAGGGTTTTCTCTCTAACTTTCTTCATCACAGCAAGGCCCTAAACTGCAACTTCTGATCTTGGTTTTTTTCCAACTCTGGAGTGACTACATTTCAGGTTGCTGGCACAAGACAGTATCCTTCTTTTAATACTGAAAAAAAAATTATTTCAACCTGGGTGGAGGGTGCGATAAGAGAAAAAGAGGATTTTCCCTATGTTCCAGATGATGTTGATAGATTAAATAATGTATGTTTGCTTAAATCGAGATTAGAAGACATAAAAATTCCTTAAGTCTCATGGAAAAAAAAGCATCTTCAATTATGTCAGGCAAATATTTGGGTTTTTTGGTATTTTAGGAGCAAACAGTTTACCAAAAAGGTCAGAGTTCTTGTGTGTGGGTTGAAAGGTTTCGTAGCAGTCTTGTAAGCTGTCTTCAGATGTGCACAAAAAGTTCTTGTGTGGCAGACAGTATAGGCTAAAATACAGAGTTTTCAACTAAGATGCGTGAGCTGGTACACTGATAAATACACTTTTGTAAGTCTTCCCTATTCTTCCCTTCCTCCTCCTGCTAGGAAATGCCAAGGTAACTTTAGCATGTAATGAACTTACTTAGCAGTTAGACAGGAGGACTAAAAGTCTTGTGATACAGTCAGTGTGAAATGGGATAGGATGTAAAACGCTGTGGGATGACACCTATGTTTTTGCAGGTGTGAACATGAATCAGTGGTGCTCTCCTGTACCTAGCCACATACCAAGCTGTGTTCCTGTATAACCAGGATATTGATGGAAGTGATCGTTTTCTCCTTTGGGGAATCACTCCTGGGGCTGCGTCTAGAGCACTGTATCTCACAGTACGAGGGGCGAGATTAGGAGATGGTTGGGAGGCTGGAGCACACAATGAGAGAGGAGGGTCTGCGAGATCTAGGGTGGTACAGCCTGTGGAAGAGGAGGATAAGAAGGGGTCTAGTTTGTGGTTAGCTGCTTTTCAGGGAGTTACAGAGAAGACAGAGTTGCACAGTTAAAGGAGGAGCAGTGGTGGCAAATTACAGCAAGGGACATTGATTTCCACAGTGCATACGGTAAAGCGGGGGAGCAGGGTGCCTGGAGAGGTGGTGCAATCTCCATCCTCCAGGATATTCAAAACTTGACTGATTTCTTACCTCGTTTCCTAGTACTCAACAGTGAAGTGTAGCCACTTCTGGCTCACTTCTGCAGCCTGTGGAACACAGCAGTGCAGAATGGCTCTACGCTTGTCTGTGCAGAGTGTGGCATGGTCAGTGTTTTTCTCTTTGCAAGTTAGATATTGGAAAGAGGGAAAAGAGTTTCAGAAACTGAAGCAGCCTTCATCTCTGCTTAAAAGGGAGAAGAGGAAACTGCTGCATTTACTTCCCATGTAGAGGGAAAGATGTATGGATGAGGGACTTCTCCACTGCTAGAGTGGAAGTTGAATGAACTGATAGCGGAGGGAATAGATTTACAGGAAGGGGATGACTAACTAGGATGGATGCCTGCAAAGCTAGAAGCTCAAAATCAGTTCCTTAATATAGCTAAGGTAGCGGACAATGCTGTGGGCTTTTGGTCTGTTTCTTCAGTTCTACCTCAGTGACACCAGGATGGGCAGAACTATTTTCAACAGCTCATGATTTTTGAGCCTAATCCCTATTTTTATCTTGGAGGGCAGGGGAAGGATGCTAGCAATAATTCACTTTGCTAGTGAATGATCACCTTTCTTCTCAGGCATCTGTTTCTTTTTTTACATGAATATTTTCATAGTGATGGTATGACTCAGTAGAAAGAGGCGGTGTTGCTAGGCAGCAGTTCGAGCGCTTTGCAGATGCCATGTGATGGCAGTAAGCTGCCTTGTAATAATCCATCGGTGGCAGTATTCCTGGCTGAGGTTCTGTACTGCACAAAGAAAGAAGCATCTCTGACAGGAGCAGATGCTGCCTAGCAACTGCCACGGCTCCCCGACCAGCCTGAAATACCTTCACTTAATTGTAGTGTAATTTTGGTAATGTACAGAACCTTAAGTGTAACAGATCGCTTTCAGTTCTGAAGTATATTTTTCTTCCTCAAGGTTTTGCATAAAAGTCCATAAAGACCATTAATAAGGTCAAAAAATTCTTTAGCCCTCTTTAAACCATGTCTTTTGTTTAATCCCTACTCTTCGATTGTAATGTTTGGATGGCTTTTAATCAGCTTTTGATAATCTTTTTTTTGTGTGTGTGTGTGTATTACATTAGTGCCTGGCAATTCCAATCGGATTAGAGCCCTGTTCTGTGTCATGTGTACCAGTATACTCTGCAAAAAATGCCCCTTTCTGCAAAAACCTTGTGTTTTATTTGGGTAGTTGGTTTTTTAGGGTGTAATTGGGTATATCCTCTCCTTCATACCTAAATTCTTTGTATTGTCCATCTCGCTTAAACAGCAGAATGTTTTGGAGGTACTAGACCTGGTGGTTGTTCCCTGCTTTCTTTGTAAACATACTTGCTGAATGTGGCCTGAACTTGCAAATAAATTTGCATGTCTCGAATTAATTTCTGGCAAATAATTGAAACCCTCACCCACAATTAATCATTTAAATACTTTGAAGGTATACTGCGAAGGTGAAAACATTCTTCTAGGTATTTGTAGAATAAAATGAAAATGTTTTCATTTTAATTTCCTTGTGGTTCTGCTCCCTTGTCAAATGTCATCAGAGTCTAACTGTGCAATCTATGAAGCTGCCAGGTTTAATCAAGCAGTTCCACAAAAAATTAATCATATTGACCTTTAATTTTGTTACAAAAATATGAAGGTTTTTTTCCTTCATCAACTATTTTTTGGTCTTTTAAATTATTAAACGCACAATGTTCTGTTGGCAATAACTATTCCTTTTTGCTGGAAAAAGATTTGTAGTTCTGAGAGGGGCTCAGGCTGAAAGATATGTGGTGGTTTGGAAAGCATTAATTCTTTGCTGCTTGTAGGCGTGATTGTGCAACACAGTTGCCTCACAAAAAGGTAAAGCTAAATCTTGACTCTTAGCTGTCTTTTCCTCTGTGGTAACTTGTATCAGTGTTGGTGTTTTTCTTGTGCAGTCATATTGCTGTGGCTTAGATGGTTTTCTCCCTCTGCCACATGTAAATACAAAGAATTAACATGTGTCACCCTTCTTGGAAAATAAATTATTAAGAAAAGGTAGTTTGCAGGATTCTAAAACCATAAATATTGTGGAGTGGAAGAATAGAAATTGATTGTTTGCCTCTTTTATTTTAATACAGTTCCCAGAGGGCACTGGTGATGCAGGATGTGAACAACTAAAAAATGCTTTCTGTATGATGCACAAGTGAAGCATGGATTTCTGGGTTGATGTGAATGTTAAAAGTTGATGTAGTTCAAAAACATTTGGGTGGCTCTGTAGAAGAGAAAGTATAGAAAGCGCTATTAAATACATATATAAAATTAATACTAATAAAAGCTTCTACTTTAGGAGGTCCCAATCCATAGATGGCTCAAGCTGGGGAAAGATACATCCTTGCCATATTCTAATACCCTTCCTTCACCTCCTTGTTTTAGCCCGTTTTCTGTTAGGGAAAAGGTATTGGATTTAGAGCCATCTTTTGTCTCACCTACTACAGTGACTCTAAAGTTATGTTACGTGGAGCCTTTATTATCATCTGGGTATTACAGGGAAGAAAATAAAGTTCCTCTCATTCAGCTGTTAAACCTAGTTTATACTGTTTGATACTAGATACTTTTAATAGGTGGATTAATATGAAAAAGCATTTTAAGAAAAGATAGATCCTCATCATAACATTAATTTATCAGTCTGAAGTAATTACATTATTTTCTTAAAGATTAATCAATATCAATCAATCTTAGGCTGAGGGATTGACTTATATTCTATGTTAACTAGTAATAGCGATTACTAGTAGTAGTTGAATACAAAATTCTTTATAAGGACTGTGAAATTTAAGAGTTTGTATGTGTTTACCCAAAGTAAACATGAACACCAAATTCTTAGCTGGTGTGATAGAGATGTGAGTTTAAAATATGGCTACATGTTACAGAGCATAAATTACACTATCAGAAAAATTCAGTACTTTGACATTTATAGCACAGAAAACAATTCAGTGTCTGCCCAGTGTGATTAAAAAATGGCAGGGTATGGAGCTAAGTAATTTGGGTATAGAGCAACACAACTTCTGCTATGCTGTTCCTAGACATTATTCTTGCCATTCCTTCTGAAATTAGTTTTGTCAAAGATGTACTTGGGGCATGATCAATCCATAACCTGAATAACTTCAAGTTGAGCGTAGTACAAAGCATTTATAAAAATTAAATGGCATACTTTAACCTGAAACGCTTGTTCTGCTGGTGTCATCTAAAAATACTGCAAGTTACCAGAATTTTAGTAAGACAGATAATAATAATAATGAGTTGAGAACTGGGAAAAAATGTCACAAAGGCTAAGAAAATTTGTCTTTTGAAGCCATGAGTAAATGGAGATATGTTGAAAGTTTGCAAAATTATGATTGTTACAGTGGAAGGAGTTTAAGAAATTTTTGTTTCTTTTGTCACATTATGCAACTAAAAAGACCCACTGAAACTAAAAAAAATAAAAAAATAAAAGGCATGTTCACAGCTGATAATATGGAATGTTGTGGGTTTTTTTCCCCAGAGTTAACCCATAGAATTCATTAAATCTTGGCCTCACCAACATCTTGGGGTAAAGAAAGCAACAATGTGTTTTAGCATATAGGATCTTTTCTAGCAGCAATAATTTATATTGTGGAATAGAAAACATGAGAAATAAAGAATAATTTATAAAAGCCTGACTTTATGATTAGAGAAACATAATTTAGATTTGGAGAAGGGGACAATGTAAACACAGAAACCTCTTGAACTGTCTTTGTTTCTCAGCCGTCGCTGAAATAAATACTTCCATTCTTCATTGGTACATTGTGGAAGGTGGGAGGGGAAGGGCAGGAAAAGGGCTTTGTTCCTTTATGAAAATAAACAAGTTACTTATGGGCTGAACTGATATTTTATATTGTAAATAGAACATTATACAATGTCAAAATATTTTTGTATGCTTTCCTACAATGTGTAGAAATAGGTTGAAAAAATTAGGAAGTATATGAGAAGGCATATACCTATGTCAGCTCATTGTGCTGCAAAGTATTTTTATGTATATGCTAAGAAAAAAAATGAAGTTTGAGGGGAATTAGCAGCTAGGTGCTGCATGATCTTTACGTGGATGTATTGTGCTGGACAGTACTCTGGCATTTTCCTGTTCTTGTTTTGGGTTTTCCCACTGTTCATGTAAAAAGTGTGACACATTTCTATTACTACATTTATCACATAATTGCCATAATTCATTTGAGAAGAAAAATGATCTGTGGAAGCATTGCGACCCAGGTGAGACTGGGTGGGGAAGCTGGGACATAGGAAATTGAATTAGAAGGAATTACAAAAGGAGAATATATTTTAAATTATACCACAGCAAAAATGAAACCAGCTCTGTTATTCAGGCGGGCCGCACAAAGTAATAATGACACACACGAAATCTAATTTAGCATTTCTCTAACTGTGAATTGTATTCTCTCTTTTTGCCCTAATAGTGTTCAGATGAGGTCACAAATTGATAGACAGGAAGGGACAACAACAGATAGCAAGGGACAACAGAAGCTCAGCCTGGGATTCCATAATAACAGTGTGAGAGAGATCGTAACAGTCCCGCCACGTACTCATCTCATTCAGTGTCCTGCCCTCAACAGTGACCAATAGCAGGTGTTTACAGTATAGTAGCACAGCAAGATAAACATATGTGATGCTTTCCCATGACTTAAGTGCTTTCTCAGTCAGGGACTTGCTGAGCCTAAGGTGGTACGCATCCATTAATTTGCGGGACTTGTTTTTGAACTTAAGTGATTTTTTTTTTTTTTTTTTTTTAATCACGCAGAGCATCTTGTGAGGAGTTTCACAGTTTATGCACTGTGTGGAAAAGTACTTTAATAGTAAAGTCCTGAACTCATCTGTGCTGTTTCTTTTGACGCTGCTCTGTTTTTTGTACTAGAAGGGATGATTAGCAATTGTTCCCTGTTCACCTTCTCCACACAACTTATCAATTATACTCTCTCCCCCCCTTTCATCTGTCAGTCTTACTGGTAGAAGAGTCTTATCTTGGTTCATAATTAATCGTATAAAAGCCCTTATGCAGTCCTTGGTATCTCTTGTCCACTTCTTTATACGTTTCTTTACGCTGTTCTGTCCTTTATGACAAAGGATATGTTTTTGACAAATGGGAAAACTGGCACATGGGGGTTTGCTGTGAGTTTTATACAGTACTGCAGGTAGCTATGTCTTCCCTTTTTTCCCAAAGACAGCATTGTGCTGTGATGTGGTGGTGATGAGGGGGGTTGGTGCTTGACAGTGGCTGAGCATTGAGCTTGTGACAAAAACTCTGAATAACATTCCAGGGTTTCACTCAGTGTGGTAATAGCAAGGGGAGAAATGATTGTTCTGTATGTGAGATGGGGGTTGTTCATCCCTCATGAAACACCATGTAGATGAACTAAACAGTGTACATCTGCCAGTTCTACTTGCAGTACTTAGGTCCATCTGCAACTGTTTATTACCCTGAATAGCTTGAGTGGTTTCACAAACTTTGTCACTTTTCTAAATGATCAGCTTTTCTGGATCATTTAGAAATGCTTTAAACAGAAAAGGCTCCAACAGAGATCCCTTTAGAGCTTGCTGGTCAATCTGTCTTCACTAAGAAAACTGCCTACTTCTTCTATTTCATATCTCTTTGCTAACTGTTTATCTGTGCAAATGCCTTCCCACTTTGACAGCCAAGCTCAGTTTCTGTAAGAGCTTTTGACAGGGGCTGTTTCAGAATATATTTTGTAAAACCTACTGCATTGTATCAACTGGATCTTCTTTGTCCATATAACAAGCAGCTCCTTTAGATATCTAACACATGAAGAATCAGTAAGCTATGCAAAGATGCATTGACCCTTTCTTAAGATGTCATGTTTATCTATGTACCCTTATTCTTTTGAAGCAGTTTCTCTTACTGCTGGCGACTTACAGTGCAGCTGCTTGTACTGTGTCAGGGCATGTCCACAGGCAAGGAAGACACTTCTGAGTCTGTCCTCTCCTGGATCTTTGGCTTTCCAAACTCTTATTCCAATTCCATCTGTTCTTATATGTTACACCCCTCAATTCCTCTCAGGCTGTAGCAGACAGTATGAAAGGAACTGCCTATGTGAACTGGTTTGTACCTTTCTCATTAATAAATTACAGAGGTGCAGAGGGAAGGGTTTCTTTTACTGTGGTCCACTTTGATACAGTTCAAGTACCACAGTTAAGGACCCTCTGACTTGGAGATAATTCCTGAAAGTGGTGCGTGGTGCTTTTTCAGAGCATTCCTCTTTGACAGAATGTTGGGTTTAACTGCTGGCTGAAATTACGTTTTGTAAGGGGGAACTATGACCTTCTTATAAACCTGAATGATGGCAAGGGGGTTTGCTATCTGAAAATAGATGTTAAATATTTCAGCAGTCTGTCCTGGAATCCAAGAGGGATCGTTGAGATCTGTTAACTGGTGGGTAAAAGCTTTGCCGTCTGCCTGTTTTGATGATGTGTTACTTCTGTATTCTGGTGACCGAGGGGATGACCCTTGTAGGAAATGATGGAGAATTGGTGATTGATGGATAGTTTGTAGATGATCATGTGCTATAAAGAATTTCTCTGTGGGAAGGACAGAAGTCTGTTATTGGAGTCCTCTCTCTAAATTATTTTCTCCAGAATGGTTAAATTATTCTGTATTTCCCATATGCATTTGTGTTCATATTTTTCAAATAATATTGCTAAGAAGAATTGTGTACCTAAAAGTGATTTCATAAATAAGATTGTATTGCATAATGCATTTTTAGCTTAACAAATGAGTAACATCCATAACTTTGAAAGTAACCTTTGGAATCATATATCAGATTATAAAATAGCCTCAAATTTCAGGGGTTCTGTCATAATCAGTAGCTATTTTTAACATTTTTTTTCCAGAGATGTTAAATTGTGTTCTTGTTAAACAGTTTTAACAAGATATGGCTTAGAGTCTTGGGTCAGTTTATTTGGGTTCTTTAATTTTTTGTGAGTTTCATTTAGTGTGGTTGGAGTGTCAACTAATCTTGAGATTAGGCTTCTGTTATTTTGGAAGTAGCCATATTGCTATTCACGTACTGTATTGATTATTAAAACTGTCAAACAGAAGAGACTTATATAACTTATTGATGACTACAAATTTATTGATGAAGAAATTAGATTTCATACCACTGTATTAAGAATGAGGAACGTAAGGTGGATGTTATTTTTGTATGAGAACTTATCTTTTAATTGAGAATGATCATCCAGATTGTATCTACAGCTGATGGGATTAGTTAATTTGTTCTGTGATTTTTGTTTGTTTATTCTTTTTTGACTGAAGTAGACCTAAGAAAAGAGCTTTGGCTATCTGATTAATAGAGTACTCTGAATTCTAAAGAGCTGATTACATATTGATGCAGTAGAGTCCTTACAGCAGATTTTCGTTGTGTGACCAGTAGAGTCCTTTATAAATGGACAGTTTGCATCTGTAAACTACCAGATCTATTAGAATTACTTCTTATAAGCCTAAATATATTAAAGTTGTTATTCTTGGCCATATTTTAAAAACCTATTATATCAGCAGTTGAAAAAAATGGTACTCTATTTTCCTGGTACCTTTCCTTTAGCTTTCATTCCAAGCTCACTTTTTGTTGTTGCATAATAGGCAAGTATATGATGACCAAAGAACTAGTAGTTGCATCGAATCCAGTTTCTTTCTGGGTTGCATCCTTTATTCAGTAGTTTTCATGTAGTAAATAATCGTCATAGGAAGCCAGCTGTTGTTTGCGACTTCATAACTTCTAATGCGGTGTTAAAATGCAGTAATGTTTTTCAGACTATTACTTCTTGGACTCAGCTGAGTAAGACTAGTCAGTCATTAGTCTCTCTACAATTCAAACTACTGTTTTGTCTACAACCACTAATACTCAGGTAACCCGTGACTGGTGTCTGTGTCATGGTAATCTTGGCACAGAGAAGTTGAAAATGGCCTGGAAATTGGATTTAATATTATCATTTATACATTAATATTTTAAATAAATGTGTATCTAGAATTACTCTCATAAATGAATGTATCTTGTTACTGTATTACTATTTCTCCATTTTTCTGGTGTTTTCAGTAGTAGCTTTTCACCCAGGATTTTTGAAACCCTGTGTTTTTGAGACATGCTTGAATTTTTTAGTATTTTTGTTGGTCAGGATGGAAAAGCCATGTTATTTTAATATAGGACTGTATTTTGCAAAACAACTTAAAAATAAGATCTTTGTACCTTCTTGTTTTGGTAAAATTGCCTATTAGAAAAAACCCCAACATTTTCTGTATTTAAAGGGTACTGCTATCTAAAATACTGGAGGGGCAAGGAGAAGCCATTAGAGATTTGATTGTGACCTGCCCGTTAAGTGTTTGGTAATTGTCAGCGTTCCTGCACTTTGGGAGAAGCATTAAGTAGTTTTTCTTTGGTTGAAATCCATATTTATGATTTCTTCATGGGTGAAGAATGAATCCAGAATGCTGACAAGCTTAGTGTTTTTCTGGGATTATGTTATGTGCATTACTCCAGTCTGGAGCCAATTGTTATGTTTCTCCTGTTTCTGATGTAAACAAGAATTTAAAACCTCATTTAACCAGAGGTGACTTCTGCTGGGCTGTACGAGCTGAGAGAAGAGTTTACGTTTGTTGATGGAATCCCTAGTTTTTTCCTCTTTAATTAAACACTGCATTGCATCTCACTGTGGAAGAGCAAATACTTGGCACTGTTTGGTTCTCTTCAGATTTTAATTCAAATTCTTTCTCATATTGGTCTCATCTCTGTGGGTGTTTACCTGGTGTATGTAGTTTGTTCTTTCTTGCCCTTTCCCTTTATGAAATCTGTGTATACAGTTGAAACTGTGTTTTGCTTTGGTGGAAGTTGTGTCTATGCTTTTCTCATCATTTCTTGGAAAGTCAAGGTTCAAGAGACATACTTTGTGGTAGATGGTGCAGATGATGGTTTTCATTTCCATGGTGTTTTTCCCCTGGACTTCAGACTTTCTGGTTTACTGCTTCAAGTTCTGCACAGAGAGGCTTTAGTCATAAGGGATTCAGTGGCTTTGGCATAAAAAGATACTCAGGGAGGAGATGAAATGCAGCAGCTCCATCCCATGGGACATCTCAACCATAGCTTGAGTGTTACGCATTTAAAGGGGAGTGTTCTCTTAAATTGGAAAACAGGGCGATGCCCACTGGAGGTCACTATTTCAACTCGTGGAATTCCACTTGTAGTGCTCTGGTGTGTGTGTAGGTGATGCATAGGACACACTCTGTGGCTGAGCATGTATTTACTTAGAACAAGGTACTTGAATGATTAAATTAAATCTGTGCCTGAGGGAGTTTTTAAATGCTGATGAACAGGCATTACGGGACTGGGGGCGGGGGGAGGGGGGGTGGAGTGGACCTTATTTACAATTTGTCCTTTGTTTTGACATGTCATGTTTCAGATAACTACCCATGTCCATGTCCCTATTGTATTTTGATAAATATGGTTAAAGAATATATCATTATATGTTATGATAATTTTTTTTAAATTTACTTTTAAAATTGAGGTTTACTTAGTAATTTTTTGATTGTATTCATGTTTTCTGAAACATTAAGATGGGTTCTTTAACTGGTTAATGAAAACTAAAGATACCTAGAAAAATATTTAAGATACATGTCATGTTAATTAGTGCTTATGAAAAGTACAGATTCTTATGTATTCTTTTATATATCTCCTTAAATATAATAATGTATGGTAATACAGGATTTTTTAAGTCTATTAGTTGCACAGGTGGTATGTGAAATAGTTTCAACTTGGAGGAAAGTAATTCCTGCAGTTGACTTCCTATTATAATCTTTGCAGTTAGGACTGCCTGTACCATTGATGAATTGTGTAGTAGAGTAAGAACTGCGAGACAAGGAATTTGTATGCAATATGAGTCGGGTTGGTGATTAAAGTGATTACAAGCCTTGCTTAATTCCAAAATCTTTTAAAAAGCACAGCTTTTATGTTACTGCTGAGCTTAATTTCTGATAAGGGCCAAAATAAAGATATCTGATGAGGAAAAGTTGGCTGACAGTTTTTCTGGGCAGCTACGTAATAGCTATTTTTATGTAAGGAGCGAGCTAAAGTTCTATGCTGAGAAGAATTCCCACAAAGATTCAACCCTCATATGTGTCTCTCTTTTTTCCCCACCCTCTAGTGATATGCAGCTTCCGAGGAGCTGTACCGCAAGGCTTGGTCCTGGAACTAGGTGAAACAGTCCAGATCCTAGAGAAATGTGAAGGTAAGTGTAATGTCCAGGAAGGAATCCCATTTTCTGTATAAGTATATACAAATATCTTAATCTATTAGATTTTAATAAGTTGTTAGGAAATCATGATGCATCAAATCAAAGCACTTGAATAAAACCTAATCTGACCCACTTTCCGTAGGGAAGGCTGAGTGCTGTTGGCACTAATTCAGTCTGATAGGGGGTCAGTGTGTTTTAAGTTAACCATCTGTCCAGAAAATCTTGAACCCTGACCTGATTGTTGTATTGTAATTGGGTCTTACAGTAAATTTTCATCATGTAAAGTATATAAGCTGTATCTTTTTTTTTTACTATATTTTTTTAGTGTTACTGTTGTGCATTTCAGTTAAGTATATCAGTGTTAATTATTTAGAAACATCTGAATACATGAAAAATATTAGTTATGAAATAGATTAGCAAATAATTTGGGAGCAATACTGGAAAAAATGTAGAGTATGGGTTTAGAGGGGATTGCCTTGCATTTATCTTCATGTGTTTTTTTGTACCTGAAGGAAAATGCCATTGTAAGTATTACAACTATAGTTCTTTCTTATGTGGCTGGAGATGTTTGTGTGTGAATAAACTGAATGTCCTAATCCTCTGCTTTATTCACATGAATAGTGTGATTGAAGTTGTACTTAAAAGGAGAATGATTTTTGTTAAAAAATGTTGATTTTTAAATTCAGTAGAATCATTTTATTTGTTAACATTTTTTATCCTAATGTTCAGAGTAAGCAAGTGCTGTAGAACATAACATGTCTATTGAGAAGCAGGTTGACAAGATACAGTATGAGAACATGTTTCACTATGGTCTGAGGTGGAATAATGACGTTTAATCCATGAAGAAGCATGCAGTACACAATACCTGTAGTATTATACCTGCAAGTGATAATGGTATTTAAAAAAATCACATATGCTGTAGTGGGCTAAGCTTTACTTGAGCACTGAGTGTTGATTGTAGTCATTCTACCAGGTCTTGTGAATTAGAACATGGTGCAAGCTCAGGAAAAATTTATTACTTTGCATAGGATAGTATAACTCTTAAGGTAAAACAATGTGTATTGCTGAAAGCAGTCATGATATTTTCAAACCATTTCTGGTAATCAAGGAAACTTTCAAAACTCTGGGAAATAAAAGCATGATCTCAAAGGAGCAGGTTGCTTACAGAAAAGCAAAAGGATAATCCAATGTCTCCTTACAGTGTTATAATAGTTAGGCTCTATGTATTTCCTTTGCCAGTAGTTTTGAGAATGATTCCTCAAAGGCAGTTCAGTCTTCAAATTCAAAAATCCAGTCTTCAAATTGCTGAGAAAGGAGACCCTCAGACAAAGTGTTTTTCTGGGTGGAAAGAGAAGTTTGTACAGGGTTTTTGGCTTTGTTTTTTAAGCCCCTCCTGTCATGTTGGTTGAGCTGCCTTTACCATGGACTTTACATGTATAAAAAGATATATTAATTTTGATGATAACATCTGGAACTTCACAATATGGAATTCATCTGAATATTCAGATGGTCTGTGCTGCAGCTCTTGCATGTGTGAATTATGCAAAAAAGCACACTAAATGTGCAAAGTAGGTTCTTAAAAGAAAAAAAAGTAGTCGTTGGTTAAGCATGGTTGTTTAACGGTTGGTAGGTCCTTGGTTTGCCTTGCAAATTTAGAATGAAACATACCTTATCTTCCACTTCTGCGTTATTTGCTGGGGATTCTTTTGTCCAGACAAACTGAATAAACTAATGTTAACCCATGCAAATAAGGGTCATTACTGTGGCAGTCAACAGAAGATCCATTGTTGTTTCAGCTTCACTTCTTAGAATAGTTTGTGCATAAGTCTCTACAGTAGGGACTTTGCTGTCAGGGTTAAAAGGGTTCACGTATGCGTAAACCTTCTAGTGACGAGAAGAATGATTTCAGAGACTCGCGGAAGAATTCAAGGCTGACATTCCAATATTAGCTATACTTCTGAATGTGCTTATTTTTAATCATAATGGCTTATTGAATAACTGTATTATTATTTGTCCTGGTTTCGGCTGGGATAGAGTTAATTGTCTTCCTAGTAGCTGGTACAGCGCTGTGTTTTGGGTTAGTATGAG
>JAVKLA010000036.1:5290742-5318140 GCA_034782735.1 Sagittarius serpentarius | reverse complement strand
CCCATCCCACTGGGTGGGGGGGAAGTGAGTGAGTGGCTGCGTGGTGCTGAGTTGCTGGCTGGGGTTAAACCACGACATTATTACAAAAGAGCAAGTGCTCTTTTGTAGTGACTGGTGTAAAAAGCAGTTGCTGCATTTAGAGCAATTGAATGAAAGAGTAGGTAATTTCCTGTATCAAGATCTCAGGTACCTCTGCAGCTAAGTTTTATATGTATTTGCAGAGTAAAGGAGCATATGCATACACACACATGTATATATACATGTATTTGTCTCTTTAAGGCTAATAAATATGAATACCAGTTGATAACACATTTAAAAAAGAATCTTTTTTTGTTGTGGTTGTCTATGCATATTTTAAATAAAATGCAATGAAATACAGTTGTCTTTGTTACTATGGATCTTGTTTGTCTGCTTGAAATTGGAACTTTTGAATTTCAATCAATTTGTGTGCCTGCCCCTCTGTAAGCTTTCATACCAGACCACAAACATCTAAATCGCTGTTTTCTAACCCTGTCTAAATCTGACAAATGCTTCCCATTGCTTCCCCTGCCCCCAGTAATTCAATATGACAGTGTTCAAACCTATGGATGTAGTGTCTGCCTTTTCTCTGAAGCTACCAAAAGCTCCATCCATGTTTTCATCAAATGTTATTCTATCTATAAAGAATGTGATGTTACTAGGGTGGTTTTATAGTTACTGTTTGCACAAAGGACTCTGAGGTCCTCCAGCAGCCTCACTCAAAGGTAACAAATACTCTTCAAGATACCAGTTGTCTTGTCTTTTACAGCTTTCCCCTCTCTCTGTTCCCCTCGCTTGAGTCCTTCTACTTACAATCTTGCCATTGAGAGAGAATTGAAACAGTAAGTGGTGTTCTCTGCTTTACATGCTATGCATTGAGGAGGTAAAAGGGTATAGCAATAGTGTGCCACCTATAAATGCTGAAAGACAGGGTTTTCTTTTGTCAAGTGACAAAGTATGAGCATATACTCATTGTCTGAAATACACGTGGACTGTGCGTTCTAAAGAACACCCTATTTTTCAAGTCATACAGCTATCACCCTGCCACTGGCATTCAGAGTAAATTTAAAATGTCTGTTTTGTCCATTTATTTTTATTGCTAGGGAGCAGTTTTCTTTAGATTAAAAATGCTACAACTTCAGTGACTTTAATTATTACCTTGAAACTTTTATATGTTCACTGAAGAAAAGAAACACTAGCTGATGCCTGAGTGCCAGTTAAAAGAATATTATCTTACCCATGCAAATTCTGGTATCCACACAAGTATTTACATGGTTTTAATTTGTGTGTATGTTAATAATAGTGTTCTTAAGCCATGCGTGTAATATATTTAAAGTTTCCCTCTGTTATTCCAGCAGTGACAGCATGGTCGAATGAAGGCTTTGCAGTATTTGGGACATTTAAGCAGCAGGTATAGCTCGCAATTAGGGTTTTTTCTTAAATTCTTGAAGAATTCAGTTTGCTTGGAAGCATGGCAAAGATATTACTCCTCAAGTTGTACCATACAGATGAGTGAGGAATCGTACTTCAGACTGTCATCTTGCTGTGGGAGCAATGCAGGTTTCCTTCCACCTGGAGTCAGGAGCTGGCCTGTGGCTGGCTGGGCCAAACTGACTCCCAGTAATTTGGGTTTACTCTGAGAAAGATGTTTCCAGTGAGAGATCCCTTTTCCTCTTTGCCTTTCTTCCCTTTTCATCCCTTTTCCTTTTTGCCTTTTGTGGAGCGTGCCGGTGGAACTGAAATCTCTTTCACCCACGCAGCTGCTGCGCAAGGTCTTGCCTGGCTATTCAAACTAGTCTTTTGGAGCACAGGAATGACTTCTTGATGGCCGTCTATTTGGCCAACACCAAGATAAAACACATTCTATCTCTTCTGCTTTTGTTGTGGCATCTCTGACTGTGTTGAAAGCATATTCCTGTGGTTCTGCTGGCATGAGGCTGCTCCCTGACATGGTCTTGGCAGGCTGGGTTGGGTATTCATCTGCTGCTCATCCTGTCCTGGCACTGCTCAGAGCATCAAGCTCGGAACACAGTGGTCTTGGCGTTGAGTGGTTTTATCATCAAGAAGCTTTTGCTAAGCACTGTTACCATCCCTATTCTAGGTCACTTTGAGTACCATTAGCTCTGCACAGCAGTTTATATGCAGGTTAAAAGGTAAAAACAATTGTTTATTAGCTAGTATATGTAAAAGATAGCTTTCCTCCATATTTGAGGGCTATTCACACTACTGCAAAGTATACTCATTTTTGTAGGACAAAGAAGGCTCTTGTAGCAGATTCTGCTAACAGCGCTTTCTTTAAGAACCGAGTTTAGCTTTAGGACTTAACCATAAATACTTATGTAATTTATTTTCAGAATTCTGCTTGTCAAGAAACTCTATGTGGAATTTGTTTTTTCCTACAGTCTGCAGCTGATGCTACTTTATTTAACCTGGATATTTGAGCTTTATTTCTCTGAAAAATAGATCAATACCTTTCAATTAGGATCCTTTTGTTTTTCTGCTAATGAGTGCTCAAAAGGGACAAGCTTTTTCCATGTGAGAGAACTCTTGTTGAAGAAGTGGAAATCTGAAAAGGGCTTTTAGAGAGAATATCCTGTTTTGTTGAAGGCACTTTCAAGTAAAGATCAAAAAACATTCGTAGCCCTTCTAATCGCTCAGATTAAGAGATTGAGATGTGCAGGTCTGCCCCAGAGCTCCTTTTGCAATTTACCTAGGATTGCACTATTGCTGAGCCTTCTGAGTGTGATATATCTTTGGAAAGACTTTTTTCAGTCTATATCTAAGAGTATGCAGGTCTCTAATACGGCTTTGAGTTTCCCACACTGTGAATTTCTATGTGTACAGGTAGTTGTAGGTGAAAGATATGTTATTTACCTAAGCATTTTTTTAATATGTGATGTTGGTATATACATTCACAATCCTTCCTTCTGTCCTGCATCTTCAGAGGCCTTGTTGAATTCTAGGGTTCAGAGGAGCTAAGCAGGAAGCCTAATACTTCTTTTAGCTGAAAAAGACCTAGAAACAAAGGGAATGACAGGGACACATTCTTGCATATATTGCTAAGTAATTTAGCTTTTATTACTGGCCTGCAATCAACCTACAGTGTGAATATATGTATAGACAATGCATTTTGAAGAAAAAGTTATGAGCAAGTGGTGGTCTTAATGTGCAGGGGAAACAGGCATAATGGGGTACTTTTCCTTTTGGTTTTCTGAAGTTTAATTACCATGGAAGTAATTCTTGCAGCTCTTTGGGGGATTATTTGCTGTGTAGGGTATACAAAGGGCAGAGTCATTGATCAGCCTAGTCTTCACTTTTCTTAGCTTGTATCAAATATTGTTAGGTGGTATTGAAAAAAGCAGCTGTAAAAGATTGTGTTTTTTCCTGGGTTCTGTGTTTCAGCTTAGGAACATAGTGTTTAGACTCAATGGCAGGTTTAGCTGGAATGGAGCACTGTGCAGTGTGGCTGTATTGCTTCAGGCAGTCTGCTTGGTTTATCTACTGCACTTTGCAGTAGACTGCATGTAAAGGTGAAGTTGGAATAGGGCTTTAAGATAGTGACTTGTCCAGAAGACACTGGAGTGGATACGATTAATTCAGTTTTCTTCTACAGTATGTGGATTAAACCTTTATCTTGTGTATACTGAGAATGTAAAGCATAAAGTGGTCAAAATCAGTTAGATTAGGAAAGTGTATGCAATTCCTGCACTGTTTCTGTTTTACTGAGGCACTATGTCTATCATACTATCAATTTCTTTAAAACAAACAAAAAGCTTTGCACCTCCATTCATCAAAGTTTGTCAAGTACGTGGCTTTGTCATGACACCCAGAAATACCCATCAATGCAACATTAAGATGCAGTACAAATGGCTGCGTTCATCCCCAGCTTCTCACAAATGTTCGGATATAACAGTGCTTTATTCAGTTGTTGTTATTGTGCTATGGCGTAAGCAGTAGGCTCATCCTGTGCCTATCTTCCTGTGTGATCAAAGAAAAAAAGGAAAAAAAAAATTGCTTGCAGTGTCATCTGTATCATTGAAGTATTTTTGCCCGTTCTAGGATGTCTTTGTCATTTTACCTGCTTTATTTTAACTATGATATAATACTTGAAATTCATCAAGCTTGTTTAGGATATATTTAGTGTTCTCCTTCTTATCAGAAATAGGACATTGCTTAGAATGGTGCTTCTAATAGACTGATTTTTGGTGTTACACTAAATGATGTTATATGGTATGGAATATCCCTTTGGCTGATTCAGGTTGGCTGTTCCAGCTATGGCCCCTCCCAACTCCTTGCCTACCCCTAGCCTGCTTGCTGGGGGGGGCCCATGGGGAAAAATGCAAAGCCTTGAGGTGGTACAAGCACTGTTCAGCAATAGCCAAAAAGTTGGTCTCTTATCAGCAGTGTTTTAGCCACAAATCCAAAACACAGCACCAGACAGGCTGCTGTGGAGAAAGTTAACTCCATCCCAGCCAGACCCAGTATGGTGATTCATTTTTTGAAAACCAGTTAGTTATCTGTCTTCCTTTCCCTAGCTCATCCACTAGGTCAAGCAGTTTGAGAATGTTCTGAGCCATCAGAAAAGGAAATGGGGGGAGCAATTGTGTGCATGAAGCACAGTCTTTCTCTGTAGAGATTTGTGGGTATTCCAGCTCTGGTCTTACACCTTAACTTCATCTGTCCTCAAATTCTGATTAGTTACGGATAATTACTAGACAGTTAACCTGTTCAAATTGTGGATACTCATGATTGTTGTTTCACGTTAACTTATTCACAAAATTCTTGTCGCTTCACAGCCATGTTTTTCTGCTTGTTAATTTTAAGTCCCATCTTTTTCACCATTTCCTTGAAGTCACTACCCTTTAAAGGCCATGTATCACTAGAAAATGAATGCCGTATCTAAAGTATTAACAATTAATTATTTGTAGTACAGTAACATCTAAAAACATTAGTCAATATTGAGGTCTAACCGTGTAGTGCATCTTGTGATCACAATTAGCTGAAGCACCTGCCTGGATTTGATGACTATCATGATTAAATCCTCTAAAATAAATGTTCTTTAAAATATATGATTAGATCCATATTAATCTATTTAAGACTAATTCCAGAATGAAGGTTTAGTTCATTTTAGTGAATAATGTGATGCAGATGCAATTTTCTAAATGTGTTTTATTAAAAAAGCATTGTACCTCTTCTCATAGGTTTTACTTTGAGATAGAGAATGAGTTTTTGGTGGTGTTCATTGTAAGCAAATAAAGAATTACATTTTACAGTTTAGCACTTTCAGGTTCTGGTGAGCTGCTCTTTCTACTGTATGTTGCTTGCATGGAGTTGGAGGAAACTTAAAACAGAAGGATGATCCTAAAAATATTACCCCACACTGAAAAAGAAAAAAGAAAGGAAAACTAAGATCTGGAGAGCACAGTCTACAAGATTAAAGGAAATATACCACTTTTCAAATTTATAAAAGTACCTACGAAAGGGAAGTCAACAAAGTGCTTTCCATACTATGCAAAAGAAAAAATCCTGGATTCAAATAGCAGCAAAGAAAGTTCAGGTTATAAAGTGCATGTATGTTGTCTGAGCCACTGAAGCAGGTTGTCCAGTGAGGATTTGCCTTCTCCACTTGGCATAAATATCCTAGCTTTTCAAGTAATATATGAAAATGTTACTGTTACCTGCAGTTTTCCTGACTGATGTTGATCCATGGAAAAAATTTCTTCTAAAAAGATGCCTGAGCAGCAACACCACTTTCAAACTGGTCTGTGTGGAGTAGCAGAAATATACTGTTTCCTTGGAATACTGTGCAGAAATACCTTGGAATTTAGGTTTTGTGGAAGTTCTATGGATCATTTTCCCCAGGCAAGGAGTCCTGTTTTATTTACTCCTGATAATAAATGATTGGACACTGTTAAAAACAGGCTAAGCATCTGTGAGGAGAGGTTTAGAGACATCGCTTGGATGAGCTAGATGATTTCTCAGGGGTTCTGTTCCTGTCTTTTTACAACTCTGTAAACACATACCTTTTAAGCTTTGAAGATCTGTTTTGGGATTAAGAGGAAACTCAGAAATAAGGTAGTTTTTTGAAAATGTGTTTCATCCCCTACCCTGCAGATCTAAATCATTAATAGACACCTGCTTTATAAGGTTTTGTTCTAACTTTTACAGTTCTGTTCACAAACTTAGGCAAAAACACTTTTTTCCATATTTACCAAGAAGTTTGCCATCCTGTTTCTTAAAGCTTAAAGTGTATGTTTATTTCTAAGGTACACAGTCTATTAATATAAAAGTTAGCAGCATGCTGTATTTAATATTGTTAACAATGAATCAGAGGATAAGTGCATTTATCTTTTTCTGTGACCTTAAAAGTATGTAGCATCTGTTACTCAAAAGCAGATGTTGCAGGCATAGTTGTGTGGAGTTTTAGAAATGACTCATTTTAAGGATCTGTATGTGTTGTTTGTGCATATATGTTTATATTGATATGATTGCCATGAAGTTTGATCAACTCAGAAATAAATTGAAAACAAAATTTTATTTTTAAATATAAGCAATAATTTCATGGGAAGATAAATCTTTGTGTTATGTCCTATCTTCATGAGAAATTTGTGTAATAAAGAAGATGGATTTTAATTTTTTCCATACTAATATTTACAAATGTCTTGAATTCATCAATTATTTTCTTTTATATTGACTTGTATTTCCTTAAACAAACAAACAAAAATTCAAGACTAGCAGGCTGTCTTTAAAACAAAATCAAGGCCCTCTTCCTCATTTCTGAGCCTCTAAATGAGACTCGTCATATTTCAGCCAACTATGAAGTCCTTTTTCTGAGACAAAATACACAGTTACTTTGTTCTGTTCTTCTCTGTTCTCCATAGCAAATTACTGACAAGTTTTCCTAGTGTTCTTTTTAGTGCCGCAGATACTAAATTATATCTGTCCTCTGTAGGAAAAAAAAAAATAAAAGGAGGAAGTTGCTGGAAAAGCTAGGGGAATTTTTATCGAAAGTGGATTTAGATGATGTGAAATTGTTGGCTTTTGGCAAGTTTGGGTTGTTGCCTGTGTGAATACTGGGCTGCAGTAGATGGAGGAGTGATATGCAGGCAGTTGAACTTGCTGCTCGAGTAGCAGCTGGGCCTGGCCAACTTTGCCCACAAATTTCGGATGGCCAGGGATGGCCAGGCCTCCTCCACAGAACTCGCACCCTGGCACTCTCCATGGCCCAGGCTCCTATGGGGTGTTCCAGGCTGAGGTCCTAATGACTAGCTTTATGTTCTGGGGCTGAAGCATGAGACCCAGATACAAAGAGAGCAGCATATTTTTAACAAGAATTCAAGGTAGTTTTATGTGTCTTACGGAGTGGAAAAGCAGCTCATCTACCACGATGACTGAAGCGTGCTCTTTTTCCATTGTTAAACTGGAAGGTGTGTTCAGCACTTTTTTCCTGATGAATGTTGCCTGGTGTGACATTACTTTCACCTGTGTAAAATCAGTATAATTAGGTTCTTCTGTTTAACTTGTAGCTTTTGCAGCTTTGGCTTTTACTCCTGATTTATTGTCCTGTCTGGGGCCGTTAACTGATGGGGGATACAAGAATAATAATTGGGTTTGTGAAATTAGATCCTGAAGTCTGTTCTCTAGTCTCACAGACATACATAAAGGATGCAAAGGATTTATATTTATTTAAACAATATTAGAAATGTATAATAATAGCTTTTCCTGTCCTTGAAAGGATGGGTTTTTGAAGTCTGGAGATTTTGTTAAGGTTAACACTATGAAGAAACTCATGTACCAGCATGTAAGAAAAGTGTTCAGGTTCTTGCATGAGCACTGAATGCATATTTGCCACAGTGGCTAGTGATTGTGAGTGACTAAGTATGCTAAGCTGCTTTTATTCCTGGTGGGAATAAACAGGAGCATTCCAGGTTCTTAATTGCTTGTCATCATTGCAGAGCAAAAGAATAATCAAACAAACAAAAACACCTTAAAAATTTGACCTATGTGAGGCACAGCTGGCTTTTGAAATGATCTCATAACTGCATAGTTTTCAGAGAGTCCGCTTCTGTGTAAAGTAAGCAATGCCACAAATTAACATAGGTTGTTTTATCTGGTTTTAGGCTGGTACAGAGGTGTTTCCATTAAGAAGCCCAATGTAAAGGTAAGCGTGAATACATTTTTTTAATCTAGTGGGAGATTACATCTGTTTTGCTGTTGGAACCCAGTAAACTTTTTGTTTTCCTTACCCTTAAGATTTTACTTTTCTAACTTTTTTCCTGTGGGAAGGTTGGATTTATTTTCCAAATTAAGAGAATGATACTCATTAGTCACCCAGGGGATCAGAAACCTTCCTGACATGTAACATGTAATCTTCCCAACATTTATAAATCTCATCCAGTTTGGTTCTCTCTACCCTACTCCCCTAAGAAAAGCATAGATGGGTGATCTTACACTGCTTTAATTCAGGATTTTTAAAGAACGCATTTAAGAATTTGCATTATTAATTTAAGACAACTTTGAAAAAAGTCTGATGAAAAAGGATATTCTAAATTTATTCTTTTCAGATTTTTACAGTTTAACATCTGCATTTGGTTACTTCCAGTCATATTCCTCTTTTGGTCTTGGAGAACTTTTTTGACTGCTCTGATGTGATTTTTTTGCGAGTGGATGTATATTTTTGTAAATGTATGTACCCAAACATGTAAACAGTTGCTTCTATGTAAGCATCATGTCATTGTCTTTTTGTTTAAATATAGCTTGTATTTAAAAAGCAAAGAGTACCAGATTCCTCATGTTTACCTGTATTACAGAATATATTACCTGTATTATGTTTTCATGATTATAATACTCTTTTAATGGAAAAGCCTACACTCATTTTGTGTCTGTTGGTACATCATCTGCTTGTGTATATGTTCAGTTTTGAGAGGAGAACCCTTCAAGCCTTCCTTGGTTTCTTAGGTAACGAGCACAGAATCACACAAATAAACAGCATTAACCGGAAGTGAAGCGAACAAGGAACTGAAGTAGCATTTCTTCCTTTTCCAGATTTCCGTGTGCCTGAAAGCATGCACAGTTCTGTTATTTTTTCATGATGAAGCCGTTCTGTTAGATTCATCTTTTCTCCTTTGGCAATTTCAGTCTTGCCTATGAAAAATAGTTTTTCTTAGCATTTTGAATCATCTTTATTTAGTATTCCTTTCAAACCCTCATGAAAATTTTTCTTCCTAAATTGTACTGTTTTAAAGCTCTAAAAATGTAAAGCCCACATTTGATTACTGACACTTTTGTTAAAGGCTGTCAGCTGGTTTTTAACCTGAAGATTACCAATGCTGATGCTGTATTCCCCACTGAAGTGCAGGCTTACTGTTGTTACACACTGACTGAGTTTGCTCTCAAGATTCAGGGCCATGTGTTTTACAGAGATAATGGAACGCTATGAACAGTTTGGTTTAAATTACCTCTTTTCCCCGTGTCTCATCACACAAGAACACAACAGCACAGGCAAGGGTAGAATCCAACCGTCATGATAACAGCAAAAGGCAAATAACCGGAGCTGTCGCAGGCGGGTTTAAACTGCTTTTGTTGGAAAGAGGGAGGAAAATGGGTAGCTCGAGGGTACGCAAGTAATACAATACTACTTTCCTTAGTGAAAGACTGGTATGGGGGCTAGATACAAATTTGATGGTGGGCTTTTTGTTTTGGTTTTTTTAAACCTATGTGCTCATCATCTAATGTAATGTAGCATACCAACAGAGAGGCCTGGTCTGGAAGCATACTGATGCTATGCTGCAGGCTTCACGATAGGCGCTTTTCTGGCTGTCCCGGCTAGCTTACATCTCCGCAGTAACATGTTCCTGGTAGTTACTTCCGTTACTCATTCCTTTCTGCTAACTGCAAGTTGTTCTCTGAACTCTACCTACTTGTCACACCTCTTCCCTGCTTGCTCATCACCTGTTAGTGGATTATTGGGCTTGCATGGTCTTTGCAGTAGGAAGACAGTTGGCTAAACTTAAATGTTTTCTTTTAAATCAATCTTGTCCCTTGCAAGGCAGCTGTGTAGGATTAGAATGACACCTTTTCATTTGGTCCTAGCTGACTTAGCCCTGATTTTTATACCAGAGCATATTTCCCGTACAACAGTGTTTCTGTACACTTCAGGAGCTTTTGGGAATGAAAAGTACTCAGCTTGAGTCTTTGTATGATATTTTTATTGAATAGACTTGCAAAACTATCTTATTAAGAAATTGATCTTTCAAGATGGAGGTTTGATTCAGTGTGCTGTCCTGTTCTAAGATGGATTAAAATGATCAGACATGACTAATTTGAGTGTTGTCTTTTGACTGTAGCAACTTCCTTGACACAGTGTTAGGTTTTTTTGTTTTTTTTTTTTTTAATAGGCATTTTGGCAATTATTTGTTGTGGCTTAGGATATTAATGCTAAAAAGTACAAATATTTTTTTTCTAACTTAGACTTCTTTCTCTTGCAGGGTATTTTTCCTGCAAACTATATTCACTTGAAAAAGGCAATTGTCAGTAACAGAGGGTGAGTATTTTTCATTCTAAGAAGCTGCAGCCCTTCTCATCTAGAAGGGAGTCTAAGAAATCGTTACTAAAATCTATAGAGTGGTTTTATTTCATTGTATCTTTTGTTGTGTATTAGGGTTTGAAAATTAAATATAATTCTGCAGAGCTTTGGGGTATTTTTGTTTTGTGGTTTTTTTTTAATACAGCAAGAATCAATTCTGTTGGTTATTCCTGTTCACTTCTGCTCATAAAATTGTGACTTCAGAGTTATCATCTGAAACATATGCATTTTAAAGAACTTCATGTTTTTCATTTCTGCTTGTTTCCTCACTGGCAAAATTCTATATGTTCCTGTTTGTTACGGCGGCACCGGCATGTAGACAGCCCCTCTTGTTTGTAAACAGATTCTCACTGAGACATAGCTGACGAGGGAGCTATGTTACTTTGAAACTTTTCTAAAGGATCCAACCCTCCACACCTCATGCCAAAGAATGACTGAAGTACACTCTGCTGAAAGTACTTTACCTTCACTGTCTTTATATGTAGCTCATATGTTGCTAGAGGTAGGTTTAATGTAGTTAATGTGAATAGCAATACTGATGGCAACATAATGTCGGAGATTTTACTATGTGTAGGCTCTATAACCTGCAGAGTTCCCTGTGAGATTGACTGAGATTCCTGAAATCAGTATCTTGTGTCTTCACTGCTGCTCTTACCTGCATATTCTAGATTACGGCCACGGTCAGGAGATTCCCAAGTGCAGCATTCCAGACAGTGACCCAAGGCAACAAGTTACGTGTGGAAGTTAAATGGCATTTAGTGAAGTACCTGTAGAAAAATATGTGACTTCTGATAGTTTTGAATTGTATGTTTATCCTTAAAGGGACTGAGTAAAGATTGTAAGGGCAACTGTAATACTGATGCTTCATAACTTTGGGGTGTAATAAAATCATATATATTGCATAGAATGACTGCTCCTACTGTGTACTCTCTTGAGAGGGAAGACCAGTTTCCTGTAATCTGTAGTTAATTAGTACTTGGTGTTAGTTCAGAATTTGTAAAGGGCAACCACTTCAGGATATTTAGATATTACTAGGGAAGTTGATGTACTTTTATAAAATAAGTGTCAAAAACTGGTATACCAATTGATACAACAGAATGTAATACATTTCTGAACCAGAGATCATGGTTACTTCATGTTTTGTTAAAAGAAATTCTGCCCCTGTATTTAAGAATGTATTCAAAGTGCCAATATAAACACTTGTGAAATAACAGACCATGGTATATAATGTTCTTGTATTTGAGTTATAGGCCCAATATAATGTCATTAAGATGTGGGTATAATGGAGGAAGTGCAGGGTTATAGGAATGCAAAGCATTAAATTTACATGGTAGAATGTAGTCCTGATGTGCATTCTCTTTAAATCCAGCCATACTATTGAAGGCTGATCTTTCAAAATGTTTTATTTTTCACCGATGCTAAAAGTTTGTAAAGCCATTCCTAAAAATACTCTTTAGAATAACATCTTTCTTTGGTTTTGATTTCTCCCCGCACACCACCTCCTCCCCCCCACCCCGCCCCATACTAGCTAAAGTGTATTGTGTGATTCCTTTCATCCTTTAGTTTTCTGTCGTTTCTTAAATGGATGTTGAACTATCTTGAATCCTTTCCCGGTAATGGCATTTTAAATACATCTGAAAAAAACTGAATTTTCAGCTAGAAGTGGTTGTGGGCATTTTTAATGTTGTTGGTGTAAAGCAAACTTTTATGATACATACTAAACGCAGAATTTTTGTTTAACCATTGAAATTATCTTGGAATATGAGCTAAAGAATAGCTGTTGGGATTTTCATCATATTCTTAGTGTCATACTTCAGATCACAAGCATACTCTGTGGAGATTTTTAAAGCATGAATTGAGATTTCTAAGTGTTACTGTGGCCCAGTTTGGGGGAGGGGGAGAGGGAGTGGGGGATGGGTGACAGGGGGACGACAAAAAAAAGGCAAACCAAACCAAAACCAAATAAAAACATTGCAGGAGTAGAATAGAGCGCAATCTCAGATGCCAGGTGTCTGTCAGTGTTTCAATTTCTCACAACAAAATGTTGGAATGATAAGGTCATTGGCATAATAGTAGGAAAAAAATTGTGATCCGTCTTAGTCTCCTGGTATGTATGTATGTATATGGATCAGTGCTTTCTAGTCCCAGCTTTAGTGGGTTGAATGCATACCTAATATGACTATGCCAGGTTTTTAAGATAGTGATGTTTCTAATATATGTGTATTTTGGATCTTAATGTAAGATTTACTTATGTCATTGATATGAATCTGAGTTTTTGGTAGCTTGGAAATGAAGAATTTAAGCTTTTGTTTGATAAGTTTCCTGCTCCAAGAATATGTAGAGATATACAGTGACAACTTCATCATCCTCTCCCCCATCACTTGTTCCTTTTGGTTTCAGCTAATGTGGCACGATTATTTCTAGAAAGAATTTTCAAAAGGGAAATATTGCCATGAAAGTGTGCAGCTTTTTTTTAATGATTAACTGTGTTCTCTTAAAAAAAAAAACAAAACAACAAAAAAAAAACAAACCACAAAAAAACACCCCCCCACCCAAACAAAACCAAACCCAGCACCTTTCAGAATTAATTACATCTCCTTGTTCGTGTATTTACTTGTTAGCACTCATTTAGCTCTACACAAAGGAGAGAAGAAATAGCCTAAATGGGTTATGGAATGGGGAGTTTGTAGCTTCGCTTCAGGAGGATTTCAAAATAGCTGTACACGCAGTTGTAATGCTGAAGAGGGAAGGGGTCAGTGTCCTTCATGGTTGTTGTGAGAGTCAGCCTCTGCAGCACATCCTTGACACTACTTGTCCCAAACCACCTTTTGAGCCAGTGTTTTTCAGTACTGCTACTTTAGCACTTATGGAAAATTGTCCCAACGTGGTGTGTTTCAGAAACTTGTTGGGTTTTGGGTTTTTTTTCAAATTCTCCTGCTTTTTTAAAAATTGCTGGAAGAGCAGAAGCTTGAAATAGACCTTATTTTTACAGTGTCTGACACTTGTTTCAATAATAGCATTCAACATAAAGAGCAAGTCAAGGCACTAATGGCTCAGATAATCTAATGGTATTACTATACATACATTAGTTACCACATTCTTGCACTTCAGTGTGACGAAAGAGAGAGCTATGCTTGGCTGACACGGACCTGTTGGAGTGGGTCCAGTGGAGGGCCACAAAAACAATCAGAGGGATGGAACACCTCTCCTATGAGTAAAGGCTGGGAGAGCTGGGGTTGTTCAGCCTGGAGAAGAAACAGTTCTGGGGAGACCTTATTGTGGCCTTTCGATACTTAAAGGGGGCTATAAGAGAGATGGGGACAGTTTTTTTTAGTAGGGCCTGTTGCGATAGGACAAGAGGGTAGATTCAGGCTAGATATAAGGAAGAAATTCTTTACGGTGAGGGTGGTGAAACACTGGAACGGGTTGCCCAGAGAGGTGGTAGGTGCCCCATCCCTGGAAACATTCAAGGTCAGGTTGGACGGGGCTCTGAGCAACCTGATCTAGTTGAAGCTGTCCCTGCTCATGGCAGGGGGGTTGGACTAGATGGCCTTTAACGGTCCCTTCCAACCCAAGCCATTCTGTGATTCTCCTTTAATGTGTATGGAGGATCTTGACCACAAAGGGACAAGTCCTTTTTTTTTTTTTTTATTAGAGGATAGCTCACTCAGGTTTCATATGCAATATTGAAAAAGTCTCCTGAATAGGAAAGGTTAATAGATGGTAGATCTTTTGGGTTGTTAATGATATTGGCCAACATATTCATTGGAGGGAAAAAGTACTGGACTGGCTTAGAGAGAAGGGACACAAACTGTGAAGGACTCCACTTTACAGGCAATTTAATTTAACATGCTATAATCATGAAAAGTGTTTTCATTGACCTTGATTAGAATGAAATTATGTATTTTGAACAGGTAACTAGGAAATGCTTCACATAAGCTGACTCTTGTGGAATGTAATGGAGGAACAGTTGATATGACCCTGGAGTTGCTTCAGTGTTATAACAGACAAGATGCTTCTCTTAAGATGTTTTCCTTTATGTTGAACAAATTCAAGTTCTAGCATTTTACAAATTACTATGCTATTTATTTCTTTTTCTACTTTTTACAGGGTACCTTTCCTAATTTTTTCCCCTCTTCTTGTATAGGCAATATGAAACAGTTGTTCCACTTGAAGATTCTGTTGTGACTGAAGTCACAGCAACACTGCAGGAATGGGCTGTGCTCTGGAAACAGCTGTATGTGGTAAGAACAGTACCCTTCTCTTTGTATTTTACTTCTCAGATATCTTGGGAGGTACGTTACCTGCATTTCAGTCCGTTAGGAAAAAATCATAATCAATATAAGAATTGTTAGATTCATTTTATCTAGTGGGGGGTTCGCTAACTGCAGAATCACTGATCATGTGAGTTTCACACGAGCTACGTTGGAAATTTCAGCAGTTTTGAAATTATGCCTTCAGATCTGAAAGCTTCATTGTTTAAAAAACCCCAATTTTAAAGCGTTCTCAAATATGTAAGAAATAATGTATGTGTTTAGTAACACAAAATGGAAGACTACTGTAAGTCCTTTCAAAGAATTATTCAGCACTCTCTGTGAGTATTTGTTTTAGCATCTAGACTTTGAAAGAGGAAGAACTCGGAGGTCTTTTTGTACGATTGTTCCTTCATCTATTAAAAATAGACACTCAAGATAAGTGTATTGAGTTTTCTACTCATCTATTTTATATTATTTTCAGTTGCTGCCATATAACATCACCTTCTTCTGCTTTCATCTTTGTTCTTCTCTAACTTTTAAAATGGCCAAGTCCTGTGGAACAGCAAATAAAAAACTTACACATTTGAAAGTATTTTTTTCCTGGTTTTTTTTGTTTGGTTTTTTTTCCCCCTCCTTTTAGCTTTTTAGCTTAGTAATTACAAGCCATAACTGTAGCATAAGGATCAAGAACTGTAGGTGGTACAGGCATGAATTTCCTTTCTTTCCTTACTTGAGGGAAGTACCTCTACATAGAGCTGCAGGAGCTTTGTTTCCTTATTTAAACCTGAAGTGACAGTAGTTAGATATCTAGGAAATAAAACCAGAAAAGATCCAATTAAATGAGTCTAGTGTATCTCTAGCATAACCAGCCATATTCTGTACTCCGTTCAAAAAGCAATCAAGTCTGTTATGAAATTAGTTTTACTTTTGTTGCTCCCCGCTTCTTCTATGGGGATCATATGCCTCTGAAGAAATTTTCTTGGAAAGTAGCATCCCATCTGATTGCGGGGCGGGGGATGACGATGACGACAACAGACATGGCACATGATATATGTGCTTTTTATACCACTTACACCTAGTACTCCTTCTTTTTCCATTTAAAATACTTACCTCTCTGGTGTATGTGAATAAAGCAATCTTTTCTGTTTTCTTCCTGTAAGATTTTCTCTCTCCCCAGTGTCAGATGAAGAAGACAACAGTAATACTGACAGTAGTATTGAATTGGAGAAAGGGGAATCATTTTACCTACAAATGAGTTACACTTCCTTTCTACTAATCTGTTTCTTTTTTATTGTTAAAACCAATTCCTTGAGGGGAGTGAGAGAGTAAGCTCTAGCTGTAAACTTTCATTTAGCGATTTTCTTTCTGGGACTGCTTTCTATTCTAGCTCATTATACTTATTATAACATTGCACACATTATTGTATTCTTAAATAACAGGGGAAAGAATTTACTGTTTTCATAGAACTTTGGAAGGAGGCATCTGTTCCATGACAAGAAGAAATTGGCAGAGCTTCAGAGAAGAAAATAAATTGGTTTGTGGTGTGTTTTCCAGAAACCAGAATTAAAGACTTTCTAATGTAGAAATAGTCACAGAATTGTTTAGGTTGGAAGGGACCTCTTGAGATCATCTAGTTCAACTGCCTTCTCAGGTAGGGTCAGCTAGACCAAGTTGTCCAGGTCTGCATTCAGTCAGGTTTTGAGTTTCTTGTGAATGGAGACTCCACAACTTCCCTGGACAAAGCTGTCAGTGTTTGTCCACCTTCAGTATGGTCTCATGTTCAAGACTACTGATGTAGTACCATAGCCTTTCTGACATGAGAGAACAATCTCTACCATTTTTAGGTGGGTAACAGAAATTTGTCCCATTTACAAACTGTAAGTTTGAAGCCTGAGGAAGTGTACAGAGGTGCACAAATGGATGTGGCAGAGCTGGTATTAGGTTTTTATAATTGGTATTCATTCACGCCAGAAGCTATGCTGTAAGGGCATATCTTAAAATATATTGGGAGACTAAATGGAAATACTTGCTTGTTGTTGGATCAGCACCAGCAGAGGTTTTCATTATTCCCAAACGGCAATAAGAATCATTTAAGAAATCTAATGAATGTTATTTATCATGCTACGGTGCCTAGTCAGCTTTGTAGAAAAACTTCTTACTGTAGTGAAGGTTCAAATGCTAGTTGTTACTACAGATGCTTTCAGTAGGTCAGCACCTATAAATGGTAACAGTAGGCACTTCATTATTTAGTGGCATTGCACAATAAGACAACTGCCAAACAAAATGTACAGCATCTCTTAATATCTCTGAATAGGCTGAAATGCTCATCTCATGCTTTTTGGCAAACTTATCACTTGGATTATAGTTTGAAAGACCAGTTTGTTTCAATTAAAAATTCCAATAAATTGCTTTAGTAATATTGTTGAGATACATTTTAAGGTTTGTATTTGCCTTTCAGTTAGGCAATAGGAACTGGAATGTAATACCAAGGAAGCCTGGAGCAATTAAAACACTGCCTGAAGAGGGATGCTGTATTGTTCCAAGATAAAACAGCTCAGCTGTAAAAAAAAAAATGGAGGGAGGGAGGAGGAGGACAGTGAGAAATGGAAGGGCAAAGTGAAGCACAACTTTGAGAGAGACAGTTGTAGAAAATCAGTTAATGTAAAATGTTGGCAATCTTCCTCGGTTTCTTCCGACCACAGAGAGTCCGTGCTATTACTAGGAAGAAACTGTGCGTGGGGAAGCTTGAATAGGTTTGAGTTACAAGAGTTGTGCAGTAATTTTAGTTTGTATGTCTGTGGAATATATATACTGGAAAGATTAGTCTGAGTTCACTATACTACACGGTGCTGTGATATTCTTGTAATTTTTGCTATCAAGGTGAAAGCAAAGTGATAGTCTTAAAACCAGAAACTCAGACTGTGGTGAAAAAGGCATTTTTGTCCAATGAGTTCATAAAGGAAAGGCTGTGCCTAAAATGTATTTGAAATAGAAAGATGTATGGTGTGCTCTTTGCTTTACTGTAATATCATGTTGAGCTCCGAGTAGTTGGATTCTGATATTATAACCCTTTAAATGCTAACAAAACAGTCAGATTTTTGAAAATGCAGGAGGTTTCTCTCAAATTGGAAAGGGAAAGAGAAACAAATAATGTTGGTATGGAAGCTATCAGAATGTGTTATTTATATTGGGTGTTTTTTGTGGCAGTAATGATAACCTAGTTAAAAATTCTATGCCTACCTAAAAATCACCTTTTTTTTGTTACTGAGTAATCAGTAATAGAACTTAAATATTTAATATTTTTAAAGGAGTAAAGATGATATGACTTTTATGGCTCTGGGGACAGACTTTTTAGCAGGGCCTGTTGTGATAGGACAAGGGGTAATGGTTTTAAACTAAAAGAAGGTAGATTCAGACTAGAAGTAAGGAAGAAATTTTTTACGATGAGGGTGGTGAAACACTGGCATGGGTTGCCCAGAGAGGTGGTAGATACCGAATCCCTGGAAATATTCAAAATCAGGTTGGGCGGGGCTCTGAGCAACCTGATCTAGTTGAAGGTGTCCCTGCTCACAGCAGGAGTGTTGGACCAGATGACCTTTAATGGTCCTTTCCAACCCAAACCATTCTGTGATTCTATGAAAAGAGCACTTTTTTTCCCCCTATTTGAATATGTGGTCTGTGTGCAGGCAGATGCAGTGTCATGACACTGGAAAATAAAAAAGCAGTTCTTTGCTTTCTAATCTGCCTGTATCCAGGCTTCTAAGTTGAGCACAGAAACAGTAAGATTTAGTAACTACTTTCTGTCAAAAAAGGTCACTGTTCTATTTAACCTACTTGGTTTGGATTTTCCTACTTTCAGAGCCATTGTACAAAATCTTTGAGAGAGAATTCACAGGAACTAAGTGTTTAAAATCTGTACTATGTAAACACTGTATACTGAGTTACTCATAATATGGGTAGAGTTTCTGATAACCATAGCTGCGACCAGATGTGTATGTGTGAGCGTATGTATACTCATACAGACACATATGTACATCTATTGTCACTAAGGGTATGGACCTTGTATCTTGTGTTATTGTTTTGCCTGGCTCACATACTCCATATCGTTCTGTAGATTGATTTGGTCAAGATACCTGTTTCATTTTGTGGGAAGCCTAGGAAATTTAAAAGAAGGTTCTACTTATCCTTTCTCAGTGCTACAAAGGCTTATAAACAAAAGATGCCAGTGATTCCCTTCCCCAATACTGTACTTAATATGGAGTGGAAGAGGAAAGAAAAGTAAGATTATTATTGGTACCACTATGGGAAGCTGAGCTTGTTCTTGTGACTACTCCAAAGGGACAAGGAAGAGAGAGCAGAAAAGCAAGAACAAACCTTAGAGAGACTTCTGTAGGCACAGAGGTGGATAAGGATGCGAAATTGCATTTGTTACGGTGAAATGTATGTGTGTGGCTCTCATGTAGTTGCCCAGAGCAGTGTGTGACTTCCATTGAGACAGAAAAATAATACCAATAAGGTAGATAACTTTCTCTCTTACCCTGTGTTGATAAGATTTTTTTATTTTTATACTACTTCTAAATAAAGGATCTGCAAGTTCTCTGTGAGCTTTTGTTAATTAGGTCAAACAAGACTCCCGTGAGTTGTTAAGTCAGCTGAAGAGATCGCTGAGACTCACAGCTGGAGCATAGTAGCTATTTTAACAGTAAAAAAAAATTCCTCAGAGTTTAAGATGTGATGTGAGGACTATTTCTGTTGAAGTAGCAGATGACTGTAGAGACACCAAATATAATTGCCCAATTTAGAATTTGGTCAGATCAATAAAGGTAATTTGCTACTTTTATGCTGAAGGGGAGCGGGGGGGAAACTGTGGAGTGACTTCTCCTTTAGTTTTAGGAGTAAGACCTAATGATGTTGGGAATAGGTGGAATTTTTGCCAGCTGAGTCTGAAACAAATTTCCTATTGGCTCCTTTTAAATTTTCTGAGGATCCTATCAGGGAAAAGGGAGTGGGTAAAAGAAGTTGGTGCAATTGAAGTTATCTGATTTGGGTGGTTTAAGGTGTCCCTAAAACAAGCATTATTTTAAAACTCGTCTTAAAAAAAAAAAAGTGCCAATCACTAATGTAGTTTTACTCTTGTAGTGGAGTATTTTATGAGATATTTTTATTTAGTAAGATGCCTTTTGCTTTATACCTGATAGAACATGGAACTGCTGATGCATTTTCTAAAATACGTAAACAGAAAAGTCTGGTATGATCCAAAATGGACATGCTGCATCTGAGGTCTACTTCAGAAGGTCTCCCTTGAAGGAACAGAATTCCTTCAAGTCAAGGCTGAGCATATTTCATACACACAGTTCTGTGCCAGCAAAATCCTGGGAAGATGAGGTATTTGTACTGAGACATATATACAGGAAAGGTATTGCACATACATGTGGTCCTCTTTCCTTTTTCTGAGTAATTTTCAAGGTTACCTGCAAATAGGATATCCCTTTAGGGTGGTTGTTCAGGCATTGTGAAAGAGACATCTAAAAAGAATCTTAAGAGCTTGTCTGGCTCCAGTCGACACTAACAGAGAGATTCAAAGTTATCACTTTATTATCCGTAGTCCTATGTTCTAATGTTCAGCAGTATTAGGGATATTTTTATATCTTTCTATGTTTGGAGCGAAGGATGGATCTTCATGGAGTGGCCAGGAACTCAGATACGAGTTTGAGGCAGCTGATAGTCTTGTTAAGTGCTGCACAGAATATAAGGGAAACTAAGAATAAATATTTCCACTTTCAGTAGCGTTGAATTCTTCAGTTTCTCAAAGGGAACAGTGCACTGGGAAAACAGCTGATTGCCTAGCAACCTAATCAGAGGCTTTTAGCAGATTTGTCATTTGATTACTAGAAAATACTTGAACATTTTCTTGATTGGGTAAAGGGTATGTGCAGAATGATTTGGAGAATACAGAATGATGAACACTTCAGTGTTGTATGCATAAGGTGGATATTTTTATAATTTGGTATGTTCAGTCATGGAAGGGTAAGCTGGAGATAAATCATAGAATAGCCCAGGTTGGAAGGGACCTCGAAAGAGCCTCTGGCCCAACCGTTTGTGGGAAAGGGAGCCTAGATGAGATTATCTATCACACTGTCCAGTCGCATCTTGAAAACATCCAGCGATGGGGTTTCTACCGAGTACCTGGGGAGATTGTTCCAGTGAATGATTATTCTTGCTGTAAAAAATTTCTTTGTTACGTTGAGATGAAACCTCTCCTGGTACGACTTATACCTGTTGTTGGTCTTCTCCATGTGCCTTCTTGTGAAGAGAAGAGTGCCTCCATCCTCTTTGTAGCTGCCCTTTGAGTAATAGAATGCTGTGATGAGCCATCTTCTCCAGGGAGAAAAGACCAACTCCTTTTGTCTGTCCTCATAGGGCAGGTTCTTCAGGCCTTTGATCGTCTTCATGGCCTTCCATAAGACCCGCTCCAGTCTTTCTGCGTCTTGAGTTGTGGGGTTCAGAATAAAGACCACAATATAGAATTGTCACAGTATGACTTATGTCTACTCATTACCTTAGCCAGTTAGAAGTTATTGTACCCCAAATCGTAGGCTTTTATGCTGCTTAGAGATGTTGTCTTTGGAAAGTTGAATAAGATTCCTTCTCGTGCTTTGTTAAATTGAGGCTTGCGTTTACACAAATTCATTAGCTGTGGTTTCTTGAAGGTCTTTAGTGGATGTCGTGACCTCTACGTTTCTTCTTTAGTGGAACAGTCCTCATGTAGAATCTATACTTAATATTTATTAGGACACTGCCATACAGTGAGATCCATTTCAGTGTATCTCCCTGTTAGCACTAACTTGCTGAAGTTCAGTTTAAGTGCTTCATTCATATTTTACGATTATAAAGAATTCCGGTAATTATTATGTTTCCTTTCCCTATTTTTAAGAGATTTAATGTAGTCGATCTCTTATAGTGATTTGTGGAAGTCTGTGAGCTTTAAGGAATTGGAAGTAGGCATCAGTTTTTGAGTAAAATAAGATTAGTTTGTAAGCAAGTCTTACCATAATTTTTCAAATTTTAGTGATGTAATTGGTTTGAAAATTACTTTCCTTTGAAGACCACAGAAGTTACGGCTATTTTATTGGATTTAAAGAACAATTTAACAAGGAGCAATAGATGCAGTACATTCTACCTTTCATTTACTTCCATATACAGATTTATGATGTCATTTAAGATTATAGGATCAACTAGACAGTTCTTATGTATTTTCAAACAAACAAAAGGTTGACTATAAAACAAAAACTACTAAGTATTAATGAGACTGTATGGGAGGAATATATGTTTTGAGTTACCATGGAGATGGATAGATTTTTTTTAATAGATTTTAAAAATAAAAGACAATTAAATGTAAGTCACCTTCTGGTGTCCTTGGCAAGTCCTACTGTGACAAACTATGTGCGGGGTGTTTTTATAATTTCTTGCTTTATAGGAGAATGTTATTTAGTCATTGAAATGGGAGGTCATAATATGCTCTTTTATTTTGGTAAATAGAATAGCTACCTTCCCAATACTGAAATTCATAGCAAATTATGGGGGGGATTTGGAGGGGGGGTTTTTTGAGATTAATTTTAAATTTTTGAAGCATTAGCTAGTTTGTAGTTAACAAAGAGCTCTTTTCTTTTAGAACAATATCCAGTCTACCGCATGCTGAAAACTGTTGCAGTAAACATGTAAAGTACATGTGCAATGTTAAAACATGGGAATTTGATGTTATTGCATGCTGGTTTGAGACTAGCTGTGGACAGACAACCAGCAAGGAAACAGAATAGAATTTACTCAGAGGAAACCAGTGGCTGACCTGCAGATGCTTTCCAACTGTTTCTTTTGTACTGTAAACATACTGAACACTTAATTACATTAGACCAGGAAAAGAAGGTTTTGACCCAAAAATCCAAACAGGAATTTGAGAGTTTCTTCATCTGGAACTGGAGAGACTCACCTAGGTTGTTCCAAATATAATGTTATGACAGAATTGCATTTGAAATAGAGGCAAATGGTAGCTTGGTTTGATTTTAGTCTTCCAAAGATATATTTTGAGGAAAAGTGGCAGTTTGTTTTGGTTTTGGTTTTGTTTTGTTTTCAAAGAACAGAAAATTAGAGAAGAGGGGAGAAAAAAAGGGTAGGGGAAACTGGCAATCTGGCTTTTTGGAGTGAGTGAGCAAGCTTGTGTGCATGTTTAGAGCTTAGAAGGAAAAAGACTGATCATCCCTAGTGGGTATTTATTGGAACTAAAAAGACAGTTTGTTGGATTTAATTTTATAGAAGACAGATATTTTTTTTTAAATAGAGAAGCAAAGAACATCTGTCCTTTTGGCAGCCTGTATGGCACTGTTGCCCATGCGGTATCAATAAGTGTCGTTCAGTCTTACCCTGATTTATGTTACTTTCTGTTGTTTCTATCCTTAAGACATGGACAGGAAAAGGTAACTAACATATAATAATTGTTAATAATTATTGTCATTTTAATATCTATCTATCTATAACACAATTATGTATGATTTCTAAGGGGATTAGGTAACAAAGTTTCATGGTAGAAAATCAGGGTTATGAGAATTAATGCATGCGTAGGCGTACTAAAAACCTTGTGGCTGGAGCGACAAAGAACACTGTAGCTGCAGCAGTGGCCTGCCAAATTTGATTACTCTCTGCATTGTTGCATTTGGCTGGAGAGGGGGTAATGGTTGATTATTGTGTCCTTCTAAACAAACAGGAATAAAAATGCATCTTAATTTAAAAACTCAGTGGTAAGTCTGACAAATGGATAGAAACTTAATTTTACATAAGGTATTTAGGTGAAATTAAAACATTTAACAAAATTATGAAAGACCTGTTTCTTCTTTCTTATTTCAGCTTCCAGCCACATGATTGTGGAGATACTGTAGAGAAAATTGGTAAATAAAAACTGTACTAAAAGTATAAGTGAGGTTGCAAAGGCAAGCATTGAAGAACCATGGAAATGGCGGTTTTCTCAGTTTAGTCTACTTTTTATGTAAGAGTTATGATAAGACCTTTAATTTTGTGGTCACTTACCGTATGGTATAGGGTAATGACACTGTAAACCCCCTTCCTTCCTCATACGTTTCAGCTGTTCTCCAGCGAATAGCGAGTGTGACTTCCAGGAAGATGGAGAGCCACTTTTAAAATGAAGAAAATGTAGCTCTTCTCAGAGAGGGTTGTGACCTTCCATCTGCCATGTCAGTATTATAGATGATATTGCAAGCTAGTCACACACACTTTTATACTTAAATCTTATCTCTAGTCTTGCATGTATTTTCACAAAAATGTTGTAGGTCTGAAGCACTTGGATGCTGAATGTTACCTAGAAATCATTAGGAATGGGGAATATCTGCCTCTATGTAAGGTTTAAATAATTTTTTGTAAACTAAGCCCTAAGAACCATACATTGAGCCACAAATAATAACGAAAATCTGAAAGGCTGTTCATTAAATGGTCAAAATAAAGAGAGGTTCTGCATGTGATTGTGCAATTAAGAACCATTGTAAAGCGTGTGTACAGGAGCCAGGGCTAATTTCAGTTGTTCATCCTCATTTTCTTGGGTGCTTGACTTTCTCTTTGAGTAATTTTCTCATAACATGTTTTTTTTTGTGAGTGTTGGAGTGAAAAAGGGGAAAATAAATGTAAATTTTATCTTTGGAAACCACTCGCATAATTCTTTAAATTGATTGCATCTTAGTTTTGAGCTAATAGTGATTCATGGCCTTTGGAGAAATCTGTTCTCCTTTCAGAAACTCTTCTGTCTGTTTTCTAAAGTTTTATTGTTTAATAGAAGTTATCATACTATGTTTTACACATAAAGATTGCTTAAAATAAAAGGAATACAAAGAAACAAAACTGAAGACATTGGGAGAGCTGTAACTCAGCTTCTCACATTTTTATGTTCGTCTTCCTGTAAATTTCATGGTGGCTTTGTTACATTTTTAACTTAGAAGCAGAGCCTTGTGCTAGCTGATTGTTCGTAGATACAGCTTTGATTTTAGTCATAAATGTTGATTAAATATAAAAAAAAATACTGACTGCCAAGTTTGATTTCAAAGTCTTTAACTGCTATCACCGCAATCACTGTACTGTATAATAAGAGCTTCTTCAGGTAGTGAAGATACTTTACGATTGTACATTTACCCCTAAAAATAACATACTGCCTTTGAGAAAAAAAATAAATCTATCGGATTATATGAAAAGTTAACTCCGAAAGATAAATGAATTTAGGGCACCCCGATGGCTTATAAAACAAATACCCATTTCTTTTTAGTGCCTGTACTCGCTGCCACTAGTAGCTCAAGATCCAGTGTGTTTAGATGAGATCCAATAGATATACTGTTGCTGAAATAATGGAAAACATAAATTGTGTAGGATTATGTTATTTTCTGATAATAGCCACTGATATACGTATACCTTTTTGTATCAGTGGCTTCCTGTGGATGTAGTCTCTAGTTTGTTTTCCTTCAACACAAATGCATATGCGAAGGGCACAGCAAATGCTCAAGGTACGTGAACGTTACTCAGCCAAATATTGCGTCTGACATGCGTGTGGCTGAGACTGGCTTCTGTGGCTGTTGCGCAAGCAAGTGCAGAGAGGCAGGAAATTTAGGAACCCCTATTCTAGGGTTGAGGGGGGATGTAGTAGCTTTGGGTCCAAAGAAATTTAATGGCTTTTTAAAAATGGTATTTAAAGTCTGCTCTTTTGCTCAAAGTCTTATCCTCAGCGGTTAAGATTGTGTGCATGTGTGACTTGTCACCAGGCTTTCTAGGGCTACTATAACTATATTAATTCTTTCTTTTCACTGTGTTTTGCTGAGCTGTGTGTGAATTTTGGAATGTCCCTGAGCTGAAAGGACTTTTCGTAGATTTAGAAGACCCTGAGTCCCAAGTTCTTTATCTGAAGTTTGGTTTTTTTTTCAGTAAAATGACAGTAGTCTGAATTCAAAGACCTTTACCTAGCAGGGGAAATAGTGGTATCTTTTGTGTTCTTTGACATTTGAGCATTAGCTGTTTGAACTAAATTAAATTGCAGTTGATGGAGCAGGTTTCAGTTTGTTCTTCCAGATACGTCCTTAGAGATGATGGGGAATTTGTGAATGCTAGCTCTGTAGTCTATGCAAGAGCAGGCATTCAGAAATGAAGCTGAGATTGCATCCTTTCAGAAGGAAGGGGAGACTGTTATTTAATACCTCTCTGGACTTTTCACGCTGATGTAAGCTGGCACTGCTGCTGAACGAGGCAATTTGTCGTCTTCCTGTCCCCTCCCGCCCAGTCCCCCCTTCCTACCCTGTTCTTTCTGGCAGTGGGCAGTTGCGTAGGCAGCGCGCAAGCGGATGGAGGTGCTGCGCGTTCCTTTGCTGTCACTGGGCAGCTGAGTAGGGGGCATTTGAGCTTCTTTTGTTTAATCCAGTAGTTAATACCTTTTGGTAGAACTGTTACATTGATGTTTATCAAAGATGGACGTTTATAATTATATTACTTTAAGTCTTTCTTTGTTTTAAGAACAATACTTACAACTTTATGAATTAGCTTAAGCTGAGTTTATTGTGTACAGGTGCATATATAGTCAGTGTTTTCTGATACAACACTTAAAGCACTAGTAGTGATCCTAGTACTATTACTTTTCCACATTTTCTATTGCTGACAGCATTTAATATTTTCTTTTGAGTCGGGGTAGGCCAATAAAGGGTTGAAGTCAGCCATTTTATTTTGGGAATCCATCTGTATCTTCCTCCGTTATTTTTCCTTGATAGCCTCAGAACTTGAGGTAATAGTTAATAAAGTCTTTTTGTTCTATATATGACCTGGCAATCTTAGCCATTTTGCAGAGTGCATACTGAAGAAGCACTGAGTTACCATTTTTAAGGAGCGAGATAGTAACGTCTTTGATCTCAGAGTTTTTGTTTTGACCTGAACAGCACAAATTCAGTTTGAAGTGCTCAGGGCCAGTTACCTTCCACTGTGACGTAAACTTCTGCAGTTTCTCTGCAGGTGAGATTTCTGCCTAGTGAGTACCTAGTGATTAAGTGGTTTTACTGATACTATCAAATGGACTTGTTGTTGTCTTATTAGAGGGACATGCTTGGAAACCTGCTCAGATAGGATTTAATGAATTTCTAAAATGTAGCATAGATTAGTGGCTCATAGTACTAAAAGTTAACTTACTTTCTGGGAAAACTGGGAAAGAACAGCAGCAAAGGTTTTTTTTAACCTTCGTTTCTGTGTGTTTACTAATGAAAAGGAAGCTGTAAAGAAACAGCTGTATGGCAGGTCTTCATGAATGTGTTGATAGAGTTAATGGAGTTAATGAAATTCCTGTAAATAAAAACATTAATTATGGAATATTTAGTAGAATGGAAGAGAGGGAAGAAGAAAACAAGATCTTAACCACTGTGTTGGAGTTTTGTGGTAACAACCTGTCCTGGTTTCGGCTGGGATAGAGTTAATTGTCTTCCTAGTAGCTGGTACAGTGCTGTGTTTTCAGTGTGGTA
>JAVKLA010000036.1:5274609-5290642 GCA_034782735.1 Sagittarius serpentarius | reverse complement strand
ATCCCACTGGGTGGGGGGGGAGCGAGTGAGCGGCTGCGTGGTGCTGAGTTGCTGGCTGGGGTTAAACCACGACACAACCAAATAACTTTAAGGGTATTGTATATAGATATTACTAGTATCTTCATTTCATTTAAATGTATGTGGTGACAGAAGCTTTTGATCTTGGAAGCTGTTGGTCCATGTGCTGGATCCTTAGATATGGCATATTTTTAATATTTTAAAAATATAATTGAAAAAAAGAAGCTGCATAGTCACTTTGAATAGGGAGGTGCATATTACTTAAACATTGTGTGCTTTTTTAGATCTCAAACCCTCTCATTTTTCTCCTGCTTGGTCAAAAAGACCTGTACAATGTGGCAGATCAGTTCTGAATTGGCACAGCACTATGCTCTGAAGACCAGCCCTGAGTTTCTCAGAACTCCTGTCAATTATTCAATGGATGTCAGATGTTTAAAAAAACCCAAACAAAACCCCAAACAAACCCGCCACCCTAAACGTTGGAAAACTTTGATTTGCACTTTTATACGGGGAGCTCAGCAACCCTGTTTCTTCCATCTAACTCTTCTCCCGTCATTTGTCCCCTTTTGTCTCACTCAAATTTTTTCAGGATCCCAACCTGAGCTCCTCATTAACTCTCCGTCTCCTTTTCCCTGGTTCCTTGTCAGTTACTTCCCAGTCAGTCCCAGTGATGTATGTACTAGTCCTTATTTTGATGAAACCTTAGTATGTTTTCTTCTGTTTCCTGAATTTTGTCAGGTACTTCCCGCTTTTCTAAATTACTTTTTGTTGCTGCTGTTCTGTTTAATTGTTACTCTGTTATGAAAGGGACCAGGTAGAATAAGTGTTGACTTCATTTTTCCGGCAATTAAAAAATTCTCTGGATGATTCATTTAGCTGACAGAAAGTGATACACAGAGATGTTTTAGTTATTACTTGAAGAGGCACTAAAGGCAGTGAAATGGGGCTATCCAGTTGCCTCTCAGAAGAGGAATATACTGTGACCAATCCAGTGCGAAGAAGATAGAAACCAAAGATAAGTTTTCTGTCAATTTTTGTCTGGCCCTTGTGTCACAGAATGTAAACAGAATGGCAGTTTGTTTTAGGGGAACTAGCAGCATCACTGACAAGTTTAGAATTGGGAGGATGATTTTAATGAGCCAGTTAGGCTTGTTGTTGAATTTTGGTGTCATACTCTGAAGTAGCTGCTGAGTTTGCTGTCTCAGATCTGACAATAATTGCAGGCATGTCAGCTCTGACTGTAATACTGTTGGCTGTCATCATGTAAATCTATGTTAGAAACACATCTAAATGCAAGTATTCGATTTAACAGTTATTCTGTTACCAGCATAGTATTCTAGAAATAACATAATTGTGATTTGATATTTCTGTTGAAACCAATGGCATTGCTATGTTAGATGAAGCACAGAATGGTGGTATTAAAATAGTTGCAGAAAGAAGACAGACAGACATTAGGCACATTTCTTTATTTAAAAAAAATTCTCCTGTGTGAAGCAATCTAAAATAAATCTTTTCTTATTGTCAGTTTGATTTATCCTTGACAAACCATACCCTGTTTTAAGATACAATTTTTTAATACCTTAGTTCTTTATTCCACTACCATCTTTCAGGGTTTTTTTTATAGGTAGATCTGGGAAATACATAACTAGGTAGCTCACCGGCATCACCAAAAAAAGCTAGAATTTTCTTACACGTGGACAATAAGCTGAAACATTTATACATTGTGTGACTTTCTGATGCCAATAGTGGTACTATCTCAGTTGCCTTTTTTTTTTTTTTTTTTTTTGAGACCATGATTGCCCAGTGAAAAACCACCATGTTTCTGATGGAGTTCTCTCATTTTATTGGAGGAAATCAGAAAGCTATACCTTATGAATCATCTTTCATTAGAGGTCCTCAAACTGGCCTGGCCAGGGCCTTCTGATGGATGTCTTTTTGAATACTCTAGACAATCCCTTTTCCTTTCCTTCTTTCTGCTACCCACCTGCCTTATTATTTTGAATCTCTTTACCAGTTCTAACTCAGTCCAACCGAGAAATTAATTTTCTTGGAAATAAGTGGCTGTGTAGAGGGCAGAAATGTAATTTTATTGCTCCCGCCCTAGGAAGGACTGCAGTCCAATTTCATCCATATTGTGAAGCAGAAGGTAATTCAGACAGGAATGAGCTTTGAGAAGCCAGGCTTCATAAAGTACACTGCGGATGGCACTTATGCATACACTAGTGTCTGTGGCTATGCAGTGGGAATTAGGGAATTATCTGGCTGAATGCTAACTGACTTTAATTCTGTTGTCGTTTTTCTGACAGATTAGATTCTTGATGGGGCTCACTGTACAAGTGCCAGTCATAGTGTGTGGAAAGAAGACAGTAGGTTCAGACAACGAGGGGGTTTGAGACTACTTGCTTTTTTTTAGCAACATGCATTTCTGGTGGATTAAACTGGCTGTGCTGTCATAGTGTTACACTTTAATGTAATAAATGAGTGGTTACCAATAAAAAGAGTTTTTATACTGTTGGTAATAGTCTAATGGCAGGGATTATTATATTGGTTATCACAAACTCTTCTATTGTGGAACTTGATTATTGCTGTGCTTATTATCTCCATCATAAGAGTTTTGGCTTAAAAATCAGACAGAACCAGGCAAAGGATATTCTCGTGGCTCACAGGGAGTTTTACTGCTGTGTCTTAGGTTTTACAAGCACAGAATCACAGAATCCAGTAGATTGGAAGGAACTTCAAGGGGTCTCCAGTACAACCTCCTCCTCTAAGCAGTGCCTATTAGAACAGGTTATTAAGGATCTTGTCCAGTTGAGTTCTGAATATTTGTGAAGATCCCACAACCCCTCCGGGCAAAAATCTGTTCTAAATTTTGACCACCCACAAGGGAAAAATGTTTTCCTTCTATCTAGTTGGAATTTCTAGTGTCTGTTGCCTTTGTTCCTATTCTGGTGCACCTCTGAGAAGAATCTGGATCCATCTTTTCTAAATATTCCCATCTGGCAGTTGTACATGGTAAATAAGTACTCCAGATGTCTTAAGATTACTGAATAGAGGGGAAGAATTACCTCCCCTAACCTGCAGGCTCCCCTCTTGCTAATACAGCCTAGTATATGGCTGGTCTTTGCTGTAAGGACAGCATTGCTGGCTCCTGTTCACCACCTTCATCAGGATCACTAGGTTGTCTTCCATAAAGCTGCTGCTTGCCATTGTTGCATAAGGTTATTCTATGCCAGATGAGGAGGACTTTTTATTTGCCTTGGAAGTACTTTGTGAGGTTCTTGTTGGTCTGCTTTTCCAGCCTGTTGAGGAAATTCCTCTGAATAGCAGCCTCCAGTGTGGTGACTGCTCCCCCAAGCTTGGTATCATCTGCAGAGTGCCTGAGACTGCACAGTATCTAAATCGTTAATAAAGATGTTGGTACGCTGGGGGATGCTGCTAGGAACCAGCCATGAGTTGGTCTACGTACTGTTGATGACCACCCTTTGAGCCTGGCAGTCCAACCAACTTTCCACCCAATTTACAATCTATTTGTCCAGTCCGTATCTCACCAACATGGCTTATAGCACATGTTCTCCAGGAGATGTGCCCTGGCTGTCCCAGGCCAGTTATCTTTTCTGACCTCAAATCTTAAAACTTCATAGTTGAGTTTCCCTGTTTTCTAGTGCTAGCCTTCTCTTCAGAAATTGTCAGCCATGTCAGAGATAGAAACCATGTACATCCTTAAATCTGATAACACGTTGCTTTGATAAAGTTAACAATAAATGTAGGACTTCTGAGGGCATTAACTAACCCTCTGTTGGCACTATGATTAAAGAAATTAACAGTGCAGAATTAAATATGGCATTTACTAAATGGTTTAAAAACAGATGAATTGATAACAAAGCAGTTGAAAATGGAGAATTGTTATTCAATACTACTGCTTGTAATAGGACCTGCAGGGCTCTGTTCTTGTCTCTTTGTTATTCACTATTCTCACCATAGGAATCAGAAAAAATTGGTGCAGTCTTGTAAAATTTGCTGATGATGCAGAAATAGAAAGTTAAATGATTAGTTCAGAAATTGTACAGTTTCTGTCAGATACTTGGCTCATTTAACAGCATCTATTCTAATACATCCAAATATAGAAAGGACCTACAGATGGTGTTTGTGTCCTGAGGTGCAATGACACTTAGCATGATGAAACATTATTATGGCTTTCCAATTGAACATCACCCTCTTTCTTGATTTTCATAGCTAAGAGGATAAGAACTCTTGCCTTTATAGGCAGGGGGACATCTTGGGGGACAGAGGAGGAGAGTAATTGAAAATTTCTCTATATAGACTAAATGAGGTGATTGTTGGGCAATCGCTATTGATTCTGCAGTGTCCTCGTCAGAATAGATGTGGAAAAAGCTAGGACTCAGAGATGATCTGCAATACTTGATTCTTGCAAGGCAAGGAGTGATAGGAAGGGGAACCTAGAATGGGAGGGAGGGACCTAGAATGGATCTTCAGGTTACCTAGTCCATCTAACTCCTTTAAGGCAAGTTAATTTCTATGACATTTTCAACATGTGCTTGTCTTGCCTGTTTCAAAAAAAAATGTCTGCAATGATGGATATTTTGCAACCTCTCAGAAAGTTCAGTACTTTTTGGCCCATACTGTTAAAGACTTTTTTCTGAAGCCTATGCTGAATCTTCCTTACTGCTTGTTATTTCTTATTCTACTTGCCATGGACAAGGAGAAGAGATTATTCCATTCTTCTTTCCTGCAAGTTTTTCTTTTAAATTGTCTTCCTAACTCTTGTCTTTTCTAGACTGAACAGCCAAACAGTCAAACCCAATTTTTAGAATATGTCATGTTTTCTGGATAGTCTCATTATTGCTTTAAAGAATTACCTGTTTATCCACACCCTGTCAGTGTATAACGGGTAAAAATATGTATCTAGAGAAGTAAATATATAAAAGTGAGAATAATATTCCAGCAGAAGCCTGACAAATACAGAGTAGAGTAAAGAAATTAATTTGTATGTTTATTCAGACAAACTGCAGAAGTTCAGTGAGGAGTCAGCCTATTTAGGACTTACAAATGGGTCATGGAGAAGGGGTTTCAGGTAGATGATTGCTAATTGAGGTAATCTGTCAAAAGTCTGTCTCAATCTGTCAGTTCTGTCAAAAAAGATGTAACAAACCCCAGTATTTACAAACCGAAACCATGCAAATTCGGAATAGAAATGAAGCCACTTTTTAATAAGTAGGGTAATTAACAATAAATTAATCATGGAAAGCAGTTGCTGCTTTATTACCGATATCTTTAAAACAAGACTGGATTGTATTTTAAATGACGTGTTGCCACATTATCTTAGAGGAAGTATGTTGCAGCAATCTGCGAGTGAGTTGCTATGGCATGTGCCCTGCAGGAAGTCAGACTAGATAATCACAATAATCGTTTGTAGTCTTGGAATTGATGAATCTTTAAATCTGTTTAGTCAGGACCAGCTGTCTTGAAAAACAGCATTACTAAAGTATGAAAAAAATGCTGAGAAGCAGCGGATATACTGCTCTAATGTGTTTTTATATTCTTTCAGGCAAGAGAATTGTATGCAAAAGTCTAATAGTTTTTTAGGAGTCTTTCTGTAGTGATGTCTTTCAGAGATGATATGCTAATCCACGTACCCCTTTAAACATATTCTTTGTGGTTTTTGATGACTTCTCTGCTTGGCAAGGACACGCTTTTCAGCTATTTATATATAAACTGTGGAAAAGATTTACATTCAATACTTTTTTTGGCTTGCTTACGTTTCAAACACAGCAGATATTTTGGATATCTTTGAGTGGGAGATCACCAGAAATCGTTCAGATGCTGTGTAAGGGTAAGTCAGTAGCTAGTTCTTTTGCTTTTGAGACTGTATTGATTCGACAGTTGAGAATCAGTGGTGTACTTGAGGGTACTGCATTGCCAGATGTGCTGTGTTTCAGTCAAGAAATAATGCCGACATAATGCTTGACTGTTATTTATCATCTGGAGCTTTTAACCATTACACCTAAGTTGAGTGTTAGCCTCTGTAATGATACTTTTCTTCCTTTCCTTTTGGCTTTTGTCTACGGAGCAGGCTATTACATTTTAAGCACTAGTGAAGACACTTAACTTCTATCTCAGAAGGTGACCCTATTTAAAATAGACGAAAAAATATCTCAGTATTCCACACTAACAGGAATGCTTTGATACTTGTGGGGTTTTTTTTATGAGATGCCCTAAGTGGAAAAACATGGTTTTGTTCTGATGTTATCGAGATCTTTGTTTAAAATCTGCAGTTTTAACAGCTGCCAGCCACAGGTCCATTACAAATATTTGCAATGTTATTGTCACATACATGGAACAAACGTTTTTAAATTGAAGAGGTTTTAATTAATTCTTTATCCTGGGAGCTGTGTCTGTTTTCTCTTAGCTTTTTATTTGCAGCTCTGCCTCTCATCTTTTAACCATTTTAATTTTTTATTTACCAAAAACTTAAATATTTTACGGAACAAGTAAAAACAGGTATTTGAAAACAGGCTTTATTTATAATTTACATCCTAGTTGCTGCATTCAACCTTTTTTTTTTTGTGCTTTTTGTTTAACTACTAAATTGTAATTTATGTTTTCAGTCCTGCTGTATTATGAGGTGGCCATCAGCTCAGTGCCAGAGTTTACAGCTAGTCTGCCTCACGCATTCTTTCATAGGGTGAAGAAGCTTATCGTTAGCTTGCATTTGAATGAGTTACTATTTTACCAGTATTCTTCCTGAGGCCATATGTGGTGCTGCATTTAGCATCAAGGCAGAAGAAATTACTTGTTTATATAAGTCTTGCTTTGATGGATCAGACTCCTCTTAACAAAGTTCTGGCTGTTCTGAAACCCAAACCAACTTGTCACAGTATCTGAGATGATCATACAGTGAATTTCCATTTGCTGTTAGCTATCTGGAGGCATCTTCCCTCAAACATAGAGATACTTTGCACCTAAGCGTAGCCAACACTGCCTGCACGGTTCAGAGAAGTCGATATCAGCAGGGTTGCCAAATAAAACAACTTCTGCTTTTACTAGCTTTGTGTCCTTGACCTGGCAGGCTCCAGTCAAATGGTACTAGTCATTGACACAACTGATATTCTTTGGATCTTTCTCTTTAGGAAAGATTTTGTTGATCATGTATAAATACTAAAATGTGAACTTGAAGACATAAGGACAGTTATTTAGTCAGTAGTAACAGTTGTTGTTTTAAGTGCGTGGATCCCATGACCTGCCCTTTATTTCTCCTTCTGTCATGCTCCAAAGTAGGAGTATGATAGATGGTTTGCATAAATAAGAGCTGTGCCTCCTGCATTCATTTTCCTTTGTCGTAATAGTGGGGGCAGGCATATAATATCTGAGACACAAATGAGCATTACTGTTAAAAATGTTGATACATCAATATGAGTTTGCATAGATAGAAATAGCTCAAAGAACCGTAAAGAATCCTTACTCTCAGTAAGGAGAAAATACTCACATATAAGGGAATTCTGATTTTCATTTTCTCACAATTGTATATTTCATATCTGGTGTATGAATAAAAATAATTGCATTATAATGCAGAACAGAAACAGAAAATTGGAAAATCTGAAGATTTTTAAGTTAGAAGATCAATTTGGGTGATTGGCTTACCTTCCAAAAAAAATCCTGAACTTAAAAGTAAAATGTACATAATTTCGTTTCTTCTTGGTCTTCATTTTGGAAAGAGGGTTGTGTTATTTTCTGAACTCTGCCAAGTCATTATTTTATATAGACAAAATTAAGACTTCCAGGGTGGATTGGAGTTGTGCTAAACATCTGTATGAAGTAGTAGAAATAAATTGATTCTCTATTTAAATTGTGAATGTAAACTCTTCTTATTAATCTCTATCTAAACAGCACAGTACTTCTAATCTAAAGTCAAGATTTTAAGAACAAGTGGGATTTTGGAATTACGGTTATGTAATTTTCTTTTTCATCTTGTAATTTAAGGAAGCTGTACTGAATACTGTGGGAATTACGGTAAATGTTAATGATATTACTAAGTAGCTGTTTGCAAAATAAATATTATACAATAAAAAGAGAATTTTCATGTTGTTTGCTGACTCTGAAACAGATTTTTGTGACCAAAATCATAAATAAAATGACAGATGCTATCACAGGTTAAGGCATAAGAAACCAATATGCTCTTTTACTTGGAACTGTTCCTCTGAAGTTGAAATTGTCTCTTTTGGAGGAATGAAATTTTCTGGAACCTGCCTCTGAGAAGCATAGCGGAAATGTTTTTGCAGTTGAACAATATTGAAATGTCTTTACTTCTCATGTAAATTAAAAAAAGTATGTAGTTGGAAAACTGTTGGAATACATTCAGCCATTTTCTTTAGGGATTCATCAGAAATGTTGCAGGACAAATGGTGGCATCATGCCCAGGATGATTAATTGCAAAATGCACTAATCAAACTGGTCTGCAAATAATGGTCTGTGTTCTGTATTTTATTGGAATAATAGTGTGTGTTTTGCTTGTGGGTTTTTTCCTTAATGTTTTAGGTGCCACTAATACAAATTTAAAACTTGGCTTTTGGCAAAATCTTCTTTAACATAATGAACTTGTATTGCATGACCTGCATAAGCATCCTAACAGAGACAAAGAATTGTTAGAGACGTTCAAGATTACACATATTGACCCAGTTTTGCAGACCCTGTGACTTCTTTTGAAATTTTTTCTCTGCTGTTTGTCAGGTCCAAAGTATTAGTACTACTTCTAGACCACTTTGCTTGCGTGAATGACAATACCAATTTTGTGTGCTGCTTGACACTGTATGAGAGAAGTTGGAGAAAGGATGAAAGTATCAGGTTATACACTTGAACTCCACTGGATGTGAAGTTTCCTGTTAAGTATGTAAATAGCATTGTAAGAGCAGATATTTAACTTAAATGCAATGGAAATGCTTTGGGGAGAAAGTATTTTTCAACTTTTAGAATTTGGCATACCAGTGTAAGGCACTGCTAAGGTGAAAATATTTATCTGACAGCACTTGTTGTATAGTGTAATCAGTTTGAATTTCTTGACAGATATTTACCATGTAAGTTGTAATTTAGACAGCTTGACTATTAATTAGTGTGAATGTTAATTATTTATTAATATACTTCCTAGTAAAGATATCATCATGTTTATTGAAAGTGGAAACAAAAGCATTTAACTAAAACTGATGTGAAAGGTAATATAATTTCTCTGTCATGCAGAAAGTGACCTTAAAATACTGATTGGGGGGGGGATTTATTGTATTTGCAAAAGAATGTAGCCATTTAGTCATGGGTAGGAAGCTTTCTTCTGCATGTTGCAAGTTCTTTTGCATTTAAATAATGGTAAAAAGCCTACTGAAAGTATGAAATATAGAGGTTTCCACACTTACTCAGTACTGCTTCAGTTTCTTTCAGAGCAAAATGTTTTCATTTATTACCTCTCTGACAGGTAAATACTGCCAGTTAGTACTGAATGCAGTGTCTTCCTCAAATCTTCCAGATTTATACCTTTTTCACATGGAGGCTGTGCAGCTTCCCCTTTTCTAACACATCAGAGGGTAAGTGGCTTCTGCTAGCACTCAAAGTCTGTGGTCCCAGGAGGAGGCATTTTGAATGACTCCAATAGAAATGGCAGCAGGAGGTTGAAAGTCCTCCCCTTTCAGCCAGATTTACTAATATTCCAAGTTTTGTGGGACCAGAACTTCTGGGGGAAAAAGAAATACACTTGGTGTGGATCAAGATAATCAGTTCTCCCTCTGGTAGACCACATAATTCAGCAAATATATTTTGGGATGTAAAGTACCATTATGACTGTGATTTTTGTGTAAATAGGGGACACAAGTCTACAAGGAGAACGGAAGGTGATGATGTGAGCAGGGAACATTCAATACCAATTTCAGTTCCGCTTATTAAAGCTCGTTCACTGCTGGGACCTCATATTTACAAGCATGGATGAGCATGTTGGGGATGTGAAGGTCAAAGGCATCCTTAGCTGCAGTGACCTTGAGATGGTAGAGGTCAGGATCATGAGAGGAGGGTGCTGGGCAAAAAGCAGGATCACAACCCTGGACTTCAAGAGAGTAGACTCGGACCTCTTCAGAGATCTGCTTGAAGTAGACTCATGGGACAGGGCCATGGAAGGAAGAAGGATCTGAGAAACTTGGCTCTTTCAAGAATCACCTCGTCCAAGCTCAAGCAAGGATAGTCCATCCCAGCGAGCAGGAAGTCAAGCAAAGATGCCAGGAGGCTTGCATGGATGAACAAGGAGCTCCTAGCGAAACTCAAACATAAAAAGGGGGTATACAGAAGGTGGAAGGAGGGACAAGGAATCTGGCAGGAATATAGAGATACTGTCCAAGCATGCAGAGACCAGGGTTAGGAAAGCCAAAAACCCATCTGGAGCTGCAGCTGGCAAGTGATGTCAAAGGCAACAAGAGGGGCTTCTATAAATGCATAAACAGTAAAAGAAAAACCAGGGAAAATGTAAACCAGCTGCTGAGTGAGGCAGGGGCCCTGGAGGCACAAGATATGGAAAGGGTAAGGTGCTGAAGTTCAACAAAGGGAAGCATGAAGTCATGCCCCTGGGAAGGAATACCCCCAGGCAGCAGAATATGCTGGGAGCCAACCTGTTAGGAAGCAGCTTTGCAGAAAAGGTCCTGGGAGTCCTGGTGGACACCAAGTTAACCATGAGGCAGCAATGCACCCTTGCGGCAAAGAAGGCTAACTGTGCCCTGGGCTGCATTAGGAAGAGTGCCAGCAGGTTGAGCTAGGTGATCCTTCCCTTCCATTCAGCACTGGTAAGGCCACACCTGGAGTACTGTGTCCGATTCTGGGATCTCCAGTACAAGAGAAACATGGAACTACTGGAGAGAGACCAGAAAGGTGACCGAGTGACTGGAGCATCTCATACACAAGGAAAGGCTGAGAGAGCTGTGGCTGCTCAGCCTGGAGAAGAGAAGGCTCAGAGGGTATCAGCAAAGTGTGTACGTACCTGAAGGGAGGGTATAAAGACGACAGAGCCAGGCTCTTATTAGTGGTGCCCAGTGACAAGGCAAGAGGCAACGGGTGCAAACTGAAATACAGAAGGGTCTGTCTGACCATAAGGAAGCACTTTTACTGTGAGGGTGACCAAGTACTGGAACATGTTGCCCAGAGAGGTTGTAGAGTCTCCATTTTTGGAAATCTTCAAAAGCCATCTGGACATGGACCTGAGCAACCTGCTCTGGGTGACGCTGCTTGAACAGGAGGGTTGGACCAGATGACCTCCTGAGGTCCCTGCCAGCATCAATTATTCTGTGATGGTTTCTGCTGGCTACAGAATAACCAAAGGTCTATGTAGATGGTGCAGTGAGAAGGTAATGGTCTTCGTCAAAAGCAGCACTTCATCGCCTGTGATGGTTCTGTCTTTTGTGGAGGGAATGGTGTTGAACATGACTAGCAACATGCTTGAACAGATATTTTCAGTGTTGTCCATTTTGGAGATGTTATCGCAAGTCTCATGCTATTTCTAGTTGTTCTCAAACCCCCAAACTCTACAGTCTTGCAATCAGGATAATTTATTCTTCATGTAAAAAAGGAAAAGGAAAATTAAGCTTTTCAAGCTCAAAGAGGGTCTTGAAATGTAACCTGTAAATACTCAACACAGAAGGTCTTTACACATCTCCCAGAGGCGCAACAAAATTATCAGCTGCAAAAGTCAGCTATATGCATGTCGGAGATTTATTTTTTTTCCGCTTTAGTTGGTTTACAGGCCTTTCTCCTTCACTCCACTGATACTTCTGTTTTAGTTGTGCTGATCTTATTGAGAGGGATATTTGGGGCCACATGCTGGGAAAAAGGAAGTCTGTTTCACGTTCTTGGGTTCTTACAGTATTATCTTTCAGAAGGTTGACTTAGATTTATCTGGTTTAGTGAGTAATACTTCTGAAGAAATATGATAAAGCAAAATGTATTGTCGTCTTGTTGTGTCCTTTTAACAGTTACATGACATGATGAAGCCATTCAAAAATGGGGGGGAGACACCAGGAAACTAATAACCAAGAAATCATCGTTGACTGCATGCAGGGTTTTTGCTATTTGTAATTTTTTTCCTCAGAAGGGAAAATAAACTTATCTTGAATTGTATGTTCTTACATTTCGGAATGAAAACAAATTAAGTAAATTTAACATACAAAGGGTTTGGAACTGGCTTCAATAAATGTAATATGGATTGAAAAGGGGTGGGAGTCTTAATGTCACTTGTTTTACAATATTAGAAATGAAGAATGAAGAATTAAACCTCTAAGTTTATCAGAATAGTTATCCCCTTCAATTCCATTTCCTTAAGCTTTGTTGAAAGTTTATTATGATGTTATGAAATGAGGTTAATGTTGCTGTTACTCCTAAAGAATTAGGAACTTCAATTGAATTGCAACAAAATGGCAAGCTGCAGTCTCTTCCACAATGTCATTATGCAGGTTTTTCCGGCCCTCAGCTACCATCAGTGGCAGCTAGGATAGGGGTGGGCTGGAAACAGAGGGTCACTTTAGGGTATTTCTTCAACCAAATTTTTCCTCTTCTCAGGGTAATTATCCCACAGAACCCCTCCTTGTTTTTGCTGGAGAAGACCAATCTCCCTTCTTTGCATCCTATTTTTCTGTTAACAAAAACAGCTAAACAACACTAATTTACGCCCAGAATACCTGTCTTGTTTTGGCCAAGTTGCATTTCTTGATGATGATGACACAGAGCTGGAAAGTAACAAAAGCATGTGAATACTAATAGCATGAAGTCAGACTCCAAAGCCGTGTCAGGTTTGTTTAAAATTGTTTCTGTAACTGTTAAATGTTGTCATCTGTTACTTGTCCCAAGTTGCTGTATTAGACAACTCGAGTATCTGAAGCTGTAAATGAGGAAAAGATACAATGGTCAAGATGCACGTCTTGACTGCTAGTGAGTGTAATAACTTGTACTTGGAGTTATTTACATATATGGTATAACTGATTTTTAAAGTGGAAAAGTTGTTTATAAAGGAAACTGAAAATATAATTTTCTTTGTACCATACTGCATTACTATCAATAAAAATAGGTTGTGAATTGTATCTTTTAAGTTAGACATCTAAGGTCTGTGAGGTGATATGAACAAATAGAAAAAAAACTTCTTGTGTTGAAGAAGGGCAATAGCGTGGTACTAACCCTTCATAAATATATTTTTCATCATAGTATTCTGTGGAGAGCTCTGAACTTGAGATGGGTTGATTTGTTAAATACAGAGCATTGTGTTGACAGGTTTAAATGTTATCCACTGTCCTTCATAGACAGTAATGGAGATCTTAGGAAAGAAAACAGCCCTTTTGAAGAGCAAATAGCTTTGGTAACATTATGAGGACTTGTCCTCCTCTGTGTTGTGTTATTACCTTAAGTGTTTCTATTGCTGTAATGTTACCTGAGTTCCTCTCAGCATGATGTTTATAGCTGTGAAAAGTATAGAGTATTCATTTGGTTTGCAACAGACACAATGCATCACCAGGTTTTTGGACTTGTTGGTAGATAGCTTTGATTTAAATACACCATTTAGTTTTTGGAGCAGATCAAATAATTGTTGTTTTCTGTTTATCATAAAGGTTTTTAATGTAATCACATTTTTGAAAAAAAATTTTGAAATGTGCAATCCAAGGAAGTTCTGAAATTATTTGAGAGGCAATCCAATTGTTGCTTCACTGTACAAAGTTTCTGGTAAAGGACATTAAATGCTCTAACGTAAAGGAGGAGGGTTAGCACAAGTTCTGCACAAATGAAATTTCTAGTACATTTCAGAGAAATAGTGGGAATAATGAGTGGTGAAAAGAGTTTGCATATATACTGCCAGTATGAGGATGCCCCTATAGAATCAGCTTCTGTACAATTTAAGACTTCATATCACAGATTTCATTCTTTTGAGAATATAATTTTTTTTTTTTTTTTTTGGCAACTCAGGGAAAGCCAGAATTCTTGTACTTTCTACTTGGATTGTTGCCAAGAGTGTGAGGAACCTTTCAGTGAAGTTACTGATGTAAATTCAACATATCTTTTAGCTCTTAGCTCAAGGATTTCACTATTTGGAAGAAGCATATGGACATAATATATCCAGAAAAAAGTTACTGTACTAGTTAAGTATGGTATATGGTGATTCAGATGTGTCATTTACTCTAATATAAAGGAAAAGCCTGTAGCAACATCTTTGCTTATCTTGTAAAGGCTTTATTTTGTTGTTTTGCTCTGCTTTTGCTTTCTTTATTGATGTTCCATCATTCTTTTTACTGCTTAAGTTTTCCCTTTGTCATGTGTCAGTATTTTAAGCTATTTTACACATTTTCATTGGCAAGAGTCTAAAGAATTTATTTTTCTTCACTCTAATTTACTCTGCTTTAATACACACTGTAAATTGAAGTGCCCTCTGTGGATACAGCAGAGAATCAATTTAAAACAAATTTTTATTAGAGTAAATAATTTCTGTTTGAAGCTAAAAGCTATGAATATTCATAGGAGAGAATAAATACTATTCATGTTAATGCATCCTTACTAATAAATAGAGATCTAATAAATAGAGAACTTCAGGATAGAAGAATGGGAATAAACCAAAACTGAGGTGCCCTCCTTTCTCAGTCTGTTACTTGTTTGAAAGATTAATGTTGTTTGTTGAATGTTCAATAGTGTGCTGTCAACGAAGTGTGAGCTCAACCCCAGACTCTTGTGAAAACTCCAGGATGGTACCACAACCCTTTGTAAATGTACTTTGTAGTTTTAATTGGGAGAAGTTGTAATTTAACTTTATTCTTGCCTGATGTTACTTTTCCCTATTTGTTTTTTATATTTTTTTAGCTGTTATTAAAGTCCATTTAAATTCCATAATAAAACAGGACTAGATGTCTAGGCACACATGTAGAACAGAAGAATATGTGCAAGTATTAACTGTGTTCTCAAATTGCTTTGCTTTTCTGTGGATGCCAGTCTTGATACCTGTGTACTATCCACATGTCCCACACAAGTTTTACTTCAATTCCTTTCCCTGTTCCTGAGACATCCTTGTATTGACCTGCGAAGTCTGACCTTCATCAAGTGCCTGTTGAATAAATACTATCCAATTTGATAGGTAGTGTTTAAGGTTTGCATGGTAATAATATTAGAGATTTCGGGTAAGATTCAACTATAAATATTGCACAAATCTATAAATTCTACCAGAGCTTTATTATAAAATAATTTGCTTAGTTAAAAAAATCTGGACAAAACTGAAAAGAAAGTTTTGTATTGGTTTCCAGCTTTACTATTTCCTTTCATGTGCTGATGATGCTTGCAGGCTTTAATATCTAATTTAGATAGTGAAATCCATAACAAGGAACCTGGGAAAAGCTACTCACTTGCTTTTATAAGGAAAATAATTTTTTGTGCGCCTCTACTGCATTATAGCCTAAGGCAATTCTGTAGGAAATGTCTTAGGGGATGGCCCTTGAGAGAGGCAAAATCCTAACTTCTTTCCAGTAGTGTTAAATGAGGGCATGGTAACAAAATGACTATAAATAGGTCATCTTCGATAATATGCCAGTCTTTTATATATTTTCATATTATGTGGTATTTATTTTGAGAAGAATGACAAAGGCAGCCTTAGTATTTCAAAGCCACCGTAGGCATGAAACAGGGAGTTTGTGTTATCGCACTGAAGCATGAAACAGCTTTATGGTCATGTGAGTGCAGGTTTATTTTCTGTGATTACCTGTTTAAAACCCCCCAAACACCTGTGCTGGGTGCTGGGCCCAGGTTTTGGCAGTGGGGACATGTCTGTGGGAAGAGGCCAGTTCCAGCTGGTTCCGCAAGAGACCTGCTCCAGGGCACAGCTGAGCCCGTTAGCAAAGCTGGTGAGGCCTCTGGGAGAGCACGTTGTTGAAGAAAGGGCAAACAGCCACACAGACAGTGAGGATGGGGGGGGGGGGGGGGGGGAGGGGGCCAAACCGCCCCACAAACACCCGGGGGG
>JAVKLA010000036.1:5260843-5273242 GCA_034782735.1 Sagittarius serpentarius | reverse complement strand
CCGTCCCCCCCCCCCCCCCCAAAAGAGAGAAGGCAGAGGAGAGTCATTAAAATATGTGCATCTCCCTGCCTCCCTCCCTCTATCCCAAATGGACCTTATTAGTCACTAGGCTCTTGTAGTGTGAGGAGGGGCATTATAAACAGGTTTTGACTGCTTCAAACTCTTTACTGCCTGCAAGCCTGGAATTAAGCTAACTTCAACTGTGTCCTAGCTCTCCTTTCACAAGTATTTTCATTCATTTTCATGGGTCTTGCATCTATGGTTCACTTCGTAACTGCCTGAGATCGCAGCTACGGCTCCTCTAGCTTTCCACTTTGTGATACCTCCTTCTTCCTTCCTCGTAGGGGACCTTGTGTTTTCTGAAAAGGTTGTCACATGTTTAGCTCTTTGTCAATACTTGCTCATTCTGTTTAAAGCAGATGAAATATTTTTTGAAGAGTAAGTCTAGGAACTAAAGCTGAAAAGGGCATGTTGTCACAATGATGGAATACAAGAGAGGTGTGAGAAGTTTGAGGGTTTTTTTGTTTTGGTTTTTTTTTTTTTTTTTATCATTGCGTAGGACCTAATGTGACTAGCTTTTGCAAAACTGTATTCTACAATCTCATTTCTCATTTATTTGTATTTAAAGTAAGTACTTCTGATACTTATGTAAAAAATAACACCTCTGGAACATTTAGTATTTAACCAACTTAGTGTTCTGGACTTGAATGCATTGATAGCCTTGAACCATCTTTCAAGGGTGAGGTAGTGGCTCTTTCAGGAGGTTTATTTGGGAAGTCTGAATATGTTGATTTTGGAGCTGATTCTCATGATCATTTCATTACTAACTGTTTTACTGATAGATATGCCTAATTTGCTTATTCGGTAGTCCCAAACTCCGTTGTCTTCATCTTGTGTTAGAGGAAGTTACAACCTTTTCTTGTTCACGTAAATAGCATATAAAAATGGGCATTTCCTATACCTGTTGTTGTCTTCAGCTTATATAGGACTTACTCTGGATCACATTTAGTGAAAAAAACTAAACACAAATCTAGTCGTTTTATGCGTATCAGCTATGCATTATTATCTTCTTAGAATAAGTATTTTCAGCTCTGGAAATACGGCTTCTGATGGATCTGGTGTCTGTAGTTGATTTTTTCAGGCAGGACCAGAACCACTGTTGATGCATAGTTGAAAGATGGTGCATCTTTTCATCTCAAAATTGTTTGATGAGAACAGCAGGTGATACCATCTGTGCTTAACCTGCTTCAGCAAAACAGATGTGTAATCAGGTTCAGAGAAATTAACAAATTGCTGATCAAAATGGAGTGCATTGAACTCTTAAGTCGTGCAAATCTAGTGGTCTTGTAGGTAAACAAACTCAAGCAGATGGAAATTCTTTTTTCATCTCATCTTACCTACTTTTGGTAAAACAGGTGAAAAACATTCTTTCTGATAATATGTTGTGATAGAAAACAATTACGTTTTTCTTTGTGGATGTTCCTCTATCAGATGTAGTCTTGATAAATGCAGGTATCTTTATTTAGAGAGCTTTTATAAAACACTCATTTACAAGCAGAAATGCAATTGAGATGATGCCAGCTTGCGAAGTCTCAGTTTCAGTCCATCTAGTCAGTGTTTTCCCCAAGTGAGATTCAAACTTTACAAGTTTTGCATACAGGCAGGAATGGAGCTTAGTTGTTTAAAAAAACAGCATTCAACTGCAACAGGAGGTTTTTTGTTTTTATTTTTTTCTTCCTGGGATCCTCATTCATTGCACATTGGCTGTTTTATGTGGTATGAGACATGGCTGCGTACGCAAGAGCTGCCTTGACAACGCAATTCTCATCTAGCAGATATTGGAGTAATTTGGACGCGTTTCCTTATCTTATGGGTGCTTATAGGTGGCTTTCGTTAACAACCAAAACTTTCACTGGACTTTCCTTTTTGTGGGCTTCTGATACTTTTTTCCCCTGCAGGAAATATCTATATTTCGACTTCTGTCTGTGTTTTGGGGGTTGGTTTTGTTTTGTATTTCAAGAATACTAGTTCTTTTGGAAAGGATTGCGGTGTTAGTTGTTTATGTTATTTACTTATTTTTTTGCTGATGGTGGGTGGTAGTGTGGGGTTTTTTACTGTCTGTGGTAATTTTCCTCTTTTAAAGTAATTTTGCAGGTGGATTTTATCATTAATTTCTTTAGTCCCTTTTGGAGTGCAAATAATGAATATTCATATCCCCCCACCTAATATAGATACGTGGGTAAATTTTAACGATTGGAATATCAAAAACATTAAAAGTGGTTTCCTGTTGTGGTGAATCACTGTTGCCAACTCTTTAGAACCATTAAGTTAGCTGCTGACAGGAAACTAACTTGTTCACCTCTCTGTTACTTTAAATCTAAAACGTTGAATTTATTATATGATTGGAATAAGTGATGCCTGCTGCACATAATGAATCCTCTTGTCTATAGCATTGGGTTCCATCAGAAAATTGACCCCTTAGCAGAGTAAGCCTAAACTTCAGAAATAAAAAGTTATTCAATTTAAATAGCACAGTTAACACTACTTTTTGATATAAATATTTTAAAGCTTGTACAAACTGGATTAATGTTCCTCTAGGGTAATTAAATGAAAATTTGGTAACTTGTTAATCTCTCTCTCTCTCTCTCCCCCCCCCCCTTCTCACACTCCTTCTCTTTCCAAATGTACTAATCCCTCTCTTCTCCCCTCTTTCTCTCCCTCCCTTCTCCCCCTGCACCGCCCTTTTTCTTTCTTTCTCACTCTCTTCCCCTCTCCTCCCAAAAATATGCCTTTACAGAAACATAAGGTAGATCTTTTCTACAAACTGCGGCATGTGATGAATGAACTCATTGACCTACGCAGACAGCTGCTGTCAGGTCACTTGACACAGGATCAGGTGCGAGAGGTCAAGAGGCACCTCACAGTGAGGCTGGACTGGGGCAATGAGTAAGTACAGGTACCAGCTGGGTACTGTTTGTTCTAATTATTTTTAAATAGCTTTTATTTAAAAATAAACAAACAAACAAAAAAAAACCAAACAAAAAACCCCAAACCAACTTTTTCCTTCCAATATTCTTTGTACACAGGTAGAACATTTCATTATTTGGAAATTAAATATAACTTTTTACAGTGAGTTTATTGCACAGTTCTATTATTACTACGAAGTGAGCTGTGTGCCTATTAGCAGGCCTTCTCTATGGCTGTCTGCACTTTTAAAAGGTTTAGGTCAATTTGCTTACTTTGTATCAATATAGTGAATATTAGGCCTGAGAGTATGTGTTCATAGATACTAAAAACCCATTTGTTAATTGAAGTATCTTAATGGTTGGTGCAATAACTAGAGTCTCGCTGTCAACAGGGACATTGGAGCTGAGGCTGTGATATCTAGACTTTTTGTATAATTATAGTACGTAATCCATGTATTTGGCTGTTGACGACCTTTCTCAGAGATTTGGAATCTCCTTGGTCAGTTCCACGGTGAATTTGTGGAGAGGTTTTTTTTTTTCCTAGAGCCAAAGACGACTGCAATTCAGATAGAAGCTGAAATGGTAATAAATTGCCATTAGACAAAAACTAGCCCTTCACCAGAATTGGTTTTGTTCTGAGATATAGTGTATCAGACAGGTAAGTTTTGCATGATGCGCGTGATTTTTTCAAAGGAAATATCACCCTCCTCAGGCATATAGCAATTCCTTTTCAACTAGGAATAGGATTAGTGCTAATTAACATAAGAGAGGGGGGAATTCTGTAAGTTGACAGCTAAGGAAGAAAATCCATTGTTTTTCAATAATGTATCTTTGTTATGACTCTGTTTCTTAGTCACCTGCTTCAGGACTCCCTCTGAGAGACATACTTGAATACATTCATGAAGATTTTGCTAACCCCCATGCTACATTTCATTTCTCTCTTGTTGAAAGAAAGCTCTGAAGGACATAGACTAATAGATTGCATCAAGTCATTGTTCTGCAGTGCGGAGTTACAGATATTTTTTCCATTGTCATTCCCAGCAGAGTAAATGGGAACCAAGAGACCATTTTTGAACATTATGCCTAGATGTTTTCACTCAAAGAGTGCATGGATGAAATTAGCAACAGGAAGCTGCAAAAATGTTGTAAGGACAAAAAGATGAGGAGAGTAGACAGCAATGCAGCAGTAAAGAGAATAGGTTGTTCAATGAGGTGGCTACAGACAACTTTTTTTTAATGTAAAATCATTAAATATGAAGTACGTTAAAACTACAAAGATAAACCTAATGCATGACAATTATGGAGAAGCATCAGTGAAATCTGTAAATATGTTCATGATTTAAATTCATCTGCTCGGGATGCTTGTTTAGGAAAGAAATTTTCTGTGTATCTTACTACATAAAAATGGGTACTTACTTCCCTAGAGAAAAAAGTACATTATATCGGAGACACATGCTCAAACATAGGGTATCCATAGCGGAACTGCATAAAAAGTTGTATGATTGAAAAGGTATTAAATCTGTACACTATGCAGTATTTAAATATAAATGTCTGGGAGTTTGGAAGGTCTTTCTGCAACATCAGTCTTTTCCACAGAATTTCTGGGAGAGTTCTGTCACTTTCTTGTAACTCCCCTGTCTCAGTTTTATCATGAAACTCGTGACCACCTGTCTTAATCTGTTAAAAAACCTAATGATTTTCATATACATACTCACATAGTACTGCCCTTTCTCAAATAAGGTAATGATGTTCATTGCTTATTCTGGCACACTTGAGATTTGCAAATAAAAGAAAAGGAAAATGTTGTTATTAACATGCATTACTGTTACCTGAGAAGCTTAAATACATGCAATTTGAGCAGGTCTGTAATTATTCAAGATAATACAATCTAATAGGAGACATTCCATGACGAAGTAGCTTTCAGGAAACAGGAGAACTTGCACATCTAATATGTAGCATGTGTGCTTACTTAGTGTAAAGCTACTTTTGTCCTGTCCTTGATCATTAATGCATGGTATTATTTGGGAAGGAGTGACGAAAACATGAAATCCACACTTCCTGTCACCACCAGTTAGGTTTTTTTTTCCCCCAGTTTGTTGAACTGGTACCATTTTCCCTTAAATACACTGGCAGTGGTTCTGGTGGTCATCCCTTGTGTTCTTGTACGAGTTGGTGGAAATTAAGGGACAGATATGCTCCTTGGATGAGTAGTTACAGATTATTTTTTTTGTAAGAAGTCATTTAGACTGTTTTCAGAACTACTGCAGTGAACTTCTTTTGCATTCTTCATCTAAATATTAAGAAGTCTTGCTCTGTAGCTTGGTCTATTAAAAATGTAGGAATGCAACTTATTTTACCATTATTGCTGTTAACCTTTTGTGTTGTTGCTAGTCATTCTTACAATGCAATACTGATTTCCACTTATTGTAGCAATTTATTTTTCTGTTGCTTACACATTCTTTCTCCCCAATACAAAAATATGGTCCTGGATGCATTCTTTTTACGATGCGTTGTTACTTCTTCCAGTTACCCGCAGTTAGCTTGTTCTTGTGTGCATACAGTGACTGGTGTTTTTGCTGTGTAGGTTTTTGTATTTCCCAGTTGCTCAAAAGAGCAGAATTTACCACCTTCAGATAAGCATCTTTGTGGTTTTAGACTTTTGGTTTTAAACATCCTTCTGTGTATTTTTGCACAGCTGAAATCTCGTCTACTGTCTTTTTCCCTGCATATCTTGCTACGTTTTATACAGAATGTTACAAATACTTGTGTTTTTTAAAAATGTTTCACTCTGATACAACTTATTAGAACATTGATCTATGGAAGAACTTATTAGAACATTGATCTATGGAAGTCTGAAATGCTATTGGAAGTGTCCAACGGTCTGTAAATAACAAGGAAAAAGTTGTAGAGCAGGAAAGAAACATTATAAAGCTGAAGTCTGCAATTCATCATCTTATTTTAAATCATGTTCTAAAGTGAAATCTGCAGTTCTTCATCTCATTTTAAATCACATTGCAAGTAAAACAAAACTTGATTTTGAAATATTTGTTTAGGGTAAGATTTTCAACTTTTCCTAGTGCTTAGAATGGGAAACCACAATTAAACTTTTTTACTAACAAAACCCTGTTTCATTCTAGAGTCTTTTGCATCAAAAACAGATGAAGGAATCTGCCTTACAGAGCTTCTATTTGAAATGGGAATCCCCTGCTTCTGCTCCAGAGCAAAAAATTAATTGAAGCTGTATATGCATACCTGATTTACCAAAAAGGCAGATGAAGATTTTTTTCAAAGTAACTTAACTTAAAAATCAGAGGTCATCTTAAATGATCTTCAGGATTGATTCTTTCAGATTAATGTAATACCTGTCAGGACATTAACAGAAAGCATCCAAGTTTCTGAGCACAATCACTTTCCCTTTTATACTGAGGAAAGATATTTACTTCCCTGTGAATGTGGGAGAGAGACTCTATGTTTAGGCTCAGAAACAGAGTAGGGGAGGGATAGCCACCAACACTGTGAGGTTTTGGACAGATAAAAGCCATAAACAAGATAAGTTTGTAGGCTTATGTTACCTTTTAGTCAGAGGTTATTCTTTCTCACATAAAATGTTATTAAAATCATTTCATTAAAAGAATCTCCCAAATAATTGCCATAAATTCTGCACAGAAAGATCCACAAATAGGCAAAAGTTACAAATTAATGTTTAAAAAGAAAAATGGAGGGGGGGGAATATTAAAAATAAAACTTTCACACTGTTACACAAATAAAATGAAACACTGTTTTGAAGTCATGGTCTTTCTCTTACCTCAAAATTGCAGTCAGAAAGCTGGTGGCAATCGCAATGTTAGTACCTACTAACGTGTAACACTGTAAAGGGAATAGAGTGATCCAATAAAGTAAGCATAGTCTTAAAACTCGAAGTCTTAAATTTCAGTGCTCACATCCTTAGAAGATTATTTTTGGACTTTGAGTGACATACCCTCTTATATTTTTCTTCACATAAAAGGAATAAGAATTATTTCACAGTAGTGGTCCAGCTATTAGCTTAAAATTCATAAAATGCATTTGGAGATATGTATTAAATGTACATATGAGGTCGTAATATCTGTAAATCAGTTTGAGAATTAAAGAAATTCTTATTACAGTAGTTGTCATTGTTGCATCAAAGGTGATCAAAATAGGAGTGAACAATTTAACCATAATGAAATGCCTTTAAGAAGGCTGCAGAAAGAATCGTTGCCATTTCTGTCTAAATATACAGTATTTTTTCCCCTCTCCTGAATATACTTGTAGTAATGATTGAATAGGGATTAAAACTGTAAGGAACCCTGTTGGATGTCAGTCTTTGAGGAAGGCCTCAATAACCTCTGTCTGTAGTCTGATACTTCCATGCTCGGAAGTATTTGCTGCCATTCCCTTTAATCAGTTCCTTACTAAGATTACTTAACTTCATCTCATCATCTTCATTTTAAGAAATAATTTCCTGCGTAGCACAGCATCAGTGCTTTACTAATTTCTTTATAGATTACAGCCCCTGCAGTTTCTTTGTATACGAAACAGCTTAATTCTGTCAAACAAAAGTATCAGGTTTTATTAGCACAGCCTCATTTTCACAAACATGTTTTTCATATATTTCATTTTCTATGGATTTCTGTGTTGTATTTCCTTAAAATTCTTTTTTTAAAGTCTTCACATAGTTTATGTGAATTACTGTCAGGATTGTTTCCTTTCCCTTCACCACCCTTATAGTTCTCTTACATAAATACATTTATGAATGATATTAAATGAGGCTTTGATATAGCGAGAGAAGGAATAAAAGGAAAGTTGGTGGCTGCAAAATTAAAGCTGGAAAGAGTCAATGTGAAGTGCACATTTTTTGGAGCAAAGGGGCTGAGATCTTGCATACTCTAGAGATGTGATGAGTTGTCCCAATCTGTTCTTCAAGATTGGATGTGCATCTTAAAGACATTTTCTTAGTCAGGTGACATATTTCTACAATGTTCTTCTAGGAAGAGTTGTTATGACTTGTGATTTTTTTAATTCTAAATGGTGTAGCATTTGTATTGTAAATAAATGAAAATACTATAAATTAGGTTTATTCTTTGAAATTACTGTTAAAACCAAGTTGATTTTCTCTAGAAGCCCAGTTAACCTGAAGTAGAGTTGTATGTTCAGGCCTTTCCATATTAAAAATGCTAGTATTTTTGTCTATCAGCTTGTCTTCATGTTACTTGAGGGAAAAATATCTAGAGATTTCCGGTGGTGGATTTCCACCCCCCCCCACCCCCCCCCCCAAGAAAGGAAAGGTCTAAAGACTTCTATGTAGAAGAGGAGGAATATCTAAATGTCAGCTGGACTTATCCCAGGCATATGCTATCAAGAGGTAATTGATAGGCTTGGGGATATTTTGTAGGTACAGTTGGGAAATATTTTTGAAAGGTAGTTCAATGTTAAGGCAGGATAAAGAAGCACATGAATTTGCTTGTAAAAAAAAAAAAAAAGTATTGTGGAGAGAGGAACCGTCAAATAAAATGGCACTTTATCTAATTTCTATGCACGCTATGTTTTGGAGAAATACTGCTTGGCAGCTGGTGCTCTTATGTTTCCACAGTATTTGATAATAGGGAGTGCAAGTGGGCAACTGACTACCATTGCCATTTCAAGCGTTATGTTGTCAGTCCTTCACAGACAAAAAATAATTGATACAAATTAAATGCATAAACCTGAACTTCCACCTGCACAATAAATGACAGCATGTTAGTACAAAAGCAAAAGACACCTTTATTTTCTGGGAGCAAGTATTGTGCAGGATTAACATAATATTAGAGAATGAGAATTTTCTGGGCTGGAAATCCATGGTGTTAAGGGATTTAACTAAAAATAGGATATCGGATAAATTTCACAGGGATGCTACTGCAGTTGTGTTGAGCATTATTAAGTAGAAGATAATACCTTTGTCGTGTCTTGAGTAATGAGTCCAACCACTATTTGACCTCGGTTCTCTAGAGAGTTGAGATTATGAGAATAGAACAATATCAGGCTATGATGAGCTTTGGCAGCTTTTTTCTGTAAAACTTTAATAGTGCTTTGTAACTGCATTGGAACTACAATGCACTCACAAGTGGTTTTGATAATGTTATTAAGAAATCATTTGTTAATATCTGTATGTTGAGGAGAAATTATGAATATACTTTAGGGGTGGGTGTGCGTACACATGTGAATGACAGGGTATTTTGGAGGTGGTTTGGATATTCAAATTCAGGAAAACTTCTGTGAATTAATATGATGAGCATTAACTTTGTTTTTTAAAAACTTTGAAGTGGATTTTTTGCATAGTACTATTTTTACCTGTTACCATTTTTTTTTCTATTACGGTTTTGGACTTTCTATTGTAAGTAGGTTCAAATGGCAGCTGCAGGTAAGGATCGCTTAGTGCAGTCTGGTTTTTATCTTTTTCGTTTGGTAAATAGGTACAGTAATTTTCATCTTCGCAGCTGCAGTTTTCAGATACTGGTCTAGGGCCACGGATAACTTACGTTTGATAGGTTTAATCAAAACAAGTGTGCTCAAGGTGTATAACCATCACTTTCACAATTTAGCCTTAGTTTAGAAACCAGTATTTGGCATGAGAACTGCATTGAAGAAGGAAAATTGTTCCTTTTTCCATTGAAAATATAATTGATTTTGGCAAAGAACTGGAAATTCCAGTTTGTGAGTGCAGTATTTTAACGCCAATTATAGTGCTACCTAACAACGGTTTGCCAGCAAGTGGAGCAGGGCTGAGCTGTGTTTTTGAAGTGTGATGGTTTAGGTATATAATTAAAGAAGGAAAACCTGATTAAGCGAAGTTTCAAAAAGAATTATGGAGTTGGGGAACTTACGGGAAATGATTAAAAGTACAGTCGTCAGCAAAGGTAACTGAGCTTCATATAAACCACTGGTTCTTCCTTGCTATTGTTTTCAGCTAATTGCTCAGAAAGAGACACTGTATTGCCTGAAGGCTTCTGTTTATTGCACCACACAATTATTCTGTGGTACCTGAGAGGTTTTTTCAAATAAAATTTTTCATTTGCCATCAGGAACAAGTCTGTGCAGAATGTTTCCCTCTCTGATTACAAAATTAAATTGACTTTTGCTTTTCTTTTTATAGTTAGTGACAGAAAGAGTGCAAAGGTAGTCCATGAGGGCACCTCTTCTGAATTTTTTTTGAGACTATTAAGAATTCCAGTATAAAATATCTGTAAATGAAGTATCAGTTACATAAGATGAAAGCAGGAAAATGGTTCATTCATGTGTTTCTTTACTTTTACTCCTAATGTGTGTATTTAGAATAGCTGTTTATTGTAATGCTCGGAACACTTTGTGCCTCCGAACCTGAAGATCTATAGAACAAAAGTTGGGTTTTGATACCTTTTAGGTTGTCTTGTTCTGCAGTCTACAATTATTAATTGATAGTAGTTCATTTATTTTTCTGGATGCAAAATAACCTTACTCTGTCTACTATTCACATGTATCTGTGATCTGAATTGCCTCCTTTACTACAGAAATTCTTAATCTTTTTTTTCAAATAGCTTATGTATTTGATTTGAGCCAAAATATTATTTCAGTGCAGAGAAATTAAAAGGTTTTTTTGTATGTTACAGATTAAAATTCTTGCTGGTATTGCAGTTATTGTTTATTAAAAACCCCTATGTTTATACAGTGATAAAGTTGGGGGTTTAGTTGCATGAACACCAGGAATTTCCAAGCAGCTCCCCAAGGCACAGTATCTATTTGCACAGGGTTACTAATGGAACTTTTTCATTATATAGTGAAGGAACCTACTCAAATACTGCAGCAGAAACTAGAGTACTGACTTTATTTGCATACTACATTTCTGTGTATGAAATCAACTTGTTCTGGATACTGCACGAACGTAACAGCCAAAAGCTTCAACTAGCATTAGTTGCTATAGCTCCACTGAAGTCAGTGAACAAAAAGTAACAAGTTCACAGGGATTTTTTTTGTTTGATATTTGCATTTAATTTTATTTAGAAGGATTACCTGTTTAATGATTAACAATTGCAAAAAGACTTAAATAGTTGAGAATTTCTTGTGTCCTTGCCCTAGAGTAAGCACATGTACAAGTGAACACTTGAATGTATTATACTTACCATTGTTCATTCCTTGTCTTTTGCAGACATTTGGGCCTAGATTTAGTTCCTCGGAAGGACTTTGAGGTTGTGGATTCAGATCAGATCAGTGTTTCAGATCTTTATAAAATGGTAAGAAATCTGTGGGAGATTCCTTTGAGTTTTCACTTTGGGAGAGAAAGAAGGGAAGAAGTTTTTATTCTTTCATCTTATGTATTTTCTTGATTAACATAGTCTTGTAAGCTGAATGTCTTTTTCATTTGCACCCTAACCACCAGAATAGTCAGTGTCTCTAGTATCCTGAGTTTAGTAAGAATGAACCAACTTTCTTTCAGAAATGGCATACTTACATACATTTTAATTTCAATTTACAAAGTAACATGGTATGAAAACTGGAGAAGGTAAGTTTGAATGTTGTTTCTTCCTACAATTTTTTTGTTTTTAAAATCTTTTGTTTCAGAAGCAGCAAAAGTAGTCCTAAAAAAACAGGTCCATCATATACAGGCAATGGGAATCCTTTTACATTTTAGTTTTTGTTGCTAAAATCAATATACTAGCGTTAAATGAAGTAGCCATAATCGTCTTTCATTTACTTGTAGAATTAAAGAAAAATAAGGCTGGAGAATCTTAAGAGATCATCCAGTCCGTTCTCCTGCTTAATGTCAGGATCAAGTGTCTCTGTCATTTATGACAATTTTTTCTCTGTTTCTAAAAACCTCCAGTGGTTAAGACTCCACAGCCTACCCATGCAATCTTTTTGCTAAGTTCACTGTTCTTACAGTTTGGTAGTTTTATTAATGGTGGTCTTACACATAGAGATTTCTTGCTGTAGGTTAAGCTTCGCATCTTCCTGTCCTGTCCACAGAGAAACAGATTACTCCTGCCCGTTTGCACCACCCGTTAAGTACTTGAAGACTTCTTAAGTCCCATTCAGTCTTCTTTTCTTTAGGCTAAAGAATCCCATTTGTTTCAGTTTTTCTTTATAGGTCAGGTTTTCTAGACCTCTGGTTCCTGCATGTATTCTGCAGATGTTACATTACATAATCTGCAGTTTGCCACTGCCTTTTGCAAGTATACTGTTGAATTCTGTCAGATGGGAAAAAATACAAAATCTTGGAAGCTCCAGAGATTAACTGTGGTGATATCACACCTATTCTTCTGTCTGTTCATCTGAAAGCACCATGAGCCAGGCAGATGTCCTGGCAAATTTTATTGATATATAATTGTCCTGGTTTCGGCTGGGATAGAGTTAATTGTCTTCCTAGTAGCTGGTACGGTGCTGTGTTTTCAGTGTGGTATGA
>JAVKLA010000036.1:5151123-5252707 GCA_034782735.1 Sagittarius serpentarius | reverse complement strand
CATGGGCTGCAGGGGGACAGCCTGCCCTCTCCCCAGGGGCTGCAGGGCCATCCCCTCCTCCGGCCCACCTCCTCCCCTGCCTTCCTCACTGACCTCCATATCTGGGTAGGGGTTTCTCTCGCATCCCAATCTCCTCCCTCGCTGCAGGTTCCCCTTCTTAAATAAGTTATCGCAGAGGTGCCATCACCATTGCTGATGGACTCGGCCTTGGCCAGAGGCGGGTTTGACATGAAGGTGGGGAAGCTTCCAGCAGCTTTTTACAGGAGCCACCCCTGCAGCCCCTCACCTGCTACTAAACCCCCAACACTCAAACCCAAAACATTCGGCTAAGGAACGGCTTAACTGAGAAGAGCTTTTAGGAAAGCTAGTGGTCTTGTGAGTGATGATATACTGTGAAAAAAGGCCATGAAAAGTTGGTAATAATCGAACAATTACATTCTAAAATTACTATTCTAATGCTACGCAAATATAATGTAAATGTTTCTTACTTTCAAAAAGGTTTAGATTTTACTATTTTGTATCTCCACAGCATTTGTCAAGTAGACACAGTGTCCAGCAGAGCACATCACAGGTAAACATCATCTACATATAATTCTTGTTATCTTTAGGTGTTTGGAAATGTATGTAAAGGTATGATGGAGATTACTGGGTAAGGCCCTACCCATAGCACACTTCCTCAGATGATCCCCAAGTAATTAACTGACTGAGGTCTTTCTTCACCTTCCGTGTAGGGGTCTCTTCCTTAGCTGTAACTGTTGTTTTTAAAAGGTAACTTCTGTAGTGATACAAAAAACCTCACTCTTCCCATGTGAGTTGTCTTTCCACCTGCTAACATGTGGCTTAGTAGGCTTCTGTTTCACATATCCGTTCTTCAGTATAATGTAATCCATTCCTGGTCATGGATTCCAGGTCTAATCTTTCCAGGAGAACTGTGCTTCCACAGGTACCTGTCTTTAAAGGGTGAGGATTTACTTGGATCTAATTTAAAATCCTGAACAAAATTCATTTTAAGCCCTATTTTTTAAGCTAGTACAAATCTGGGTTGGAAGTCTGAAAATTTTAAGATTTTCTATGTTAGTATGTACTAGTCTATGCTTTCAGAAGAGACTAGCCTAGTGAGCTTAGTATATTCATGCAGCCTGTTTATTAAGAGCAGCATACAATAGATAGAAAGGGCTATAAAAATTAAAGGATAAATTTATTTCTATTTATACTCCTTCTTTTTTTCCCCACCCCAGTTTTCACTGTTGTAAATGGATCTTGTTATACTGGGTCAAAATGTAAACCTTTCTGCTATTTGACTTTATTAGTTGCTCATGTTATCAACCATTGTCAAGATTTCTTTTTGTTACACCAGCAGGGCTTACTAGCCTGTAAAGCCTGCTTCTAAATGACCTTAGTAAATGAATTGCAGCTGTTGAAAAGAAATAGTGTAACAAATGTTGTTCTTAAAAATGCTTTGAAGTACATCTGCTTTAAATGGAAATTGTTAAGAACCATCCTAGCACCGTCTTACTATAGTTTTCAGTACCAGAATCAAGACAATATTTGAGAAATAGGATTGACTTGGTTTACTTAATAAAAATAGTTTTCAAATGCATAAACTATTTATCTCATATTTACTTGGTTATTATGGTTTCTCAAACTATTCAAATTAAAAGTGGAAAAAATAAGAGGAAGAAAACTTAATCTGGCATGTATCTCTAAGGTAGAATGTATTTGAGATTAAGCTTTTACTTGATGGAGAAAGGAGAGCAGAATCTCAGTTAAAATTATCAAGTTGGTCATGTGTCCTTTATTTGTGAAGAACTAAAAATAATTTTCATTGTTTTTAATCAGGTGGATACAATTCGTCAGCGTCATGGGGAAGCTTGCCGTATGCCAGTGCCTCATCACTTCTTCCTCAGTCTAAAGAGCTTTACCTACAATACAATTGGAGAAGACACAGATGTCTTTTTTTCTTTGTACGATGTTCGAGAAGGCAAGCAGATCAGGTAGGACTATATCAAGTAACTAGAAAGCTTCCTAGGAAAAAAATTATGAACAAAGCAAATAGATTGGAGAAAAGCATGTGAGCTATTTTTGTGACACAACTGAAAGGACAAAGCTGAGAAATCCTAAGTTGACAGCCCTGCAGTTGCATACCTGAGAGTATCAGTAATACTGTGCATATGAAATTTAGTGCTTATAAGCAAAGCATTAAAGGCACAGAATAGTTGAATGTTGTTTAGGTTTCTGACTTTGCCTCCACAGGTTACTGAAGGTCGTGGTGTCTAGTAAGTTCTTGCTTTAGGGCTGTTGTTTAAGAAGTGCTAATAATGGCAGGGCCACACTGTATGGTTGTTTTGAAAAGAGGACTGGTGTGTGTTCGGGTGCCCAGTTGAGGCTCTTTAACTCTTTACCTGCTCCCTGCCTTACAGGCATGTTACAATATAGCTTGTATTCATTACTCTGTTGCTGTTCGTATTCATCCCCATGTCTAGGCTGGACAACTGTGCTGCTTGGTTGGTTGATGTAATTGGTACTAATGTTAGCAAATATGAATTGTGCTGAATTTTTCCTTTACAAGCATGTGTTTTGAAAACATTGGAATATGTAGAAGAGTATTGGAGCATATGCATTGTGTCTTGGAAATTAAGTAAGAGTAGCATGGTCTGATCTAATGTACAGCATGTTTGTGGGGTTTTTTTTGAGTTTTGATTAAGGCATGTCCTGAAAGTTGGCACAGACCACGTTTGCTACTGTGGTCAAAACCGTCCTAGTTTTCAGCAAATTAGATTTAGATTTGTTCCAAACTGAGGAAAGAGCCCCAAAATGTTTTTCCCTCTCTTTGGAAGAATGTTATTATGTGAATAATGTTCATCCATGAAAGTTCATAGTAGAGAGATAACACTTTTGTAGCTGTTCAGAATACATCCCACTAAAATGTGGTCTATATTAGAAAGCTCTAACACCTTGATTGCATCTTATAAATATGTGTCTGCCACCATTTAGTTAGGCAACTTAAAGATCATTTTAAAGAATACAGCAAGAATGCCTAATTTGATACTACATTATGTTTATTTCACCCCCACTAAGTGAGAAATGCTTGTCTTGATGTAGTTCGAAGGACTTGCCTATAATTCCTCTATTGAGAGAATTAACAGAAATTAGCTGTTAAGAGGAAAAGGTGCAAATGGAAGATCAAAACAAAAATATGCACAATTAATTAGTTCATATCACAAAGCAGTAAAATACCAAATTATTTAGATGAGGAAAGCTGCAGGGAGGAGGAAGGGACAAGCTGCTGCTGTGACTGTGGAAGGCCTCAGAAATTCCTTCAAAAGGAGATAAATTGTCTTGGGCTGCAGTTTGCATAGTATGTAAACACTGAGTAAGAAAGCCTTAAGAAGGGGTTTTGCCAGTGATAAAAAAAAGAAAATAATAGTTATAATGAGAGAAAGTACAAAGAGTGGTTCAGGTATATTTAAATATACATAAAAATGCTTTGATTTGCAAACAGTTGTTATTACTTAGCTCTTTGTATTACGCATAAGTGATCTGCTGCAGTGAAAACAGCATAATTTTTATGTTTTCTTACACCCCAAAGAGTGGTGGGGAAGAACTGTGTAATGAGGCTGAACTCTGTTTTAGAGAAGAAACTTACAAACAGAAAACAGACACACACACTGCTACAAATTTAGAATGATATTTTTATATCTACTTTAAAAGATTAAATTTCTTTCCTCTTTCGTATGCCTCAGGAAATAGTACATTAAGGTAAAAAAAAACCAAGCAAAGCTTCTGCACGCTGCATTCTAAATGGAAAGGATAAATTGACTTTTCTGAAATAGTTTTGAGGTTGATAAATTTCTTATCCAAACAGTTCACTCTGGAGGTTAACTGGCTTTCAGTGTTAGTGCTTTGGACATATAGCACATTACAGACCTCATTGAACCTGTTGGTTGCAATAGTTATTTCCCAGTTAGGTTAAGTGAGGAATCGGTCAAAGTTCCAGTGTTTTTTAAAAGCTGAAGTAATAGCGTGTACCAGTTATGGATTAGCAATCAGAAGGTTGGAGCAGCAGCTGAAATACAGTTTGAGATGTATTCCCAGGTTCTGAATACAAATGCAGTACTGTACCATGTTTAATGGTTTGTGCTGTCTAAAAATGAGAAGCAGACAAAAGATGACAGTGGGGAGATAGGGAGAGCAAGAATAACAATGCTGCGATCAGAGGGGTAAGACCTAGAGGTAAAAAAAAAAAAAGGCAAAAGTGACTTAATTTTTACTCTGACAGCATTATAAAAAGAAATACTTGTAAGTAACCAGAACTGGAGCAGTGAATGTCTGCCTCAATAACTTGTTTCAGCCCACAACAGAAACAGCTTGTCAATCAGAGTATTACATAATGGCTCAGATGAAAAGGGATGAAAATCTGTTTGTATGTTTTAAAGTATTTGGGATTTTTTTGTGGCAAAAATTGTCCCATACTTTTACATAGAAAAGACATTAGTCTAGCAACAAAATCTTTGTTACTAAACTTTTAATACCTCCATTTGTCTGCCATGTGGAAGTTAGTGGAAAACAATGAGAAAATTGATCTAGTTTTGATTACAGCCAATGGGGAAGTACAGCCCCACTGTGAGAAGTACCTTGGGATGAGTGATCATGAAATGATAGAGTTGATAGTAAATAGAAAAGGAAAGAAAGAAAATGTTAGCATAAAGATGGTGTACTTCAATAAGACAGGTGTCAATAACCACCAAAAACAGGTAAACTGATATGGAGGAAAAAAAATTGAGTCTTCAGTTTCTTAACAATACTATTGAAAAGCACAAAAGCAAATTGTTTCAACACAAATGAAAGATTAAATATATGACAACAACAGCAAGTCTGTATCATGCGTTCTTTGGTGAAATGGAGTCTGGAAGGAAATACAAAAAAGGAGAAACTAATGAAATTGCACAAACAAGGATGAGAAGACAGAAACTTGTAGAAAAAATGCTATTAGCAAAAGACATCAAGGACAACAAGTGAATAATTCTATAATGCTTTAGCAGCAAAATTTTTTTTTACAAAATCAAGAAGTAACTGAACAGATTAAAGGGGACATTAAGCTATCAGCAGGAGTTACCAAGATAGCTGGAGTATTTAATAGCTCTTTTGCCTCAGTCTCCCTAAGAAGGTCATCTGCAATCAGATGACAAATACAAAAAGTTCTGGAACAAATAAACTATTTATTAGCACTTAGAAGCTAACAAGACAATAAGTAAAAGTCAACATAGATTTGTCAAGCGCAAGTCACATCAGAGCCAACTAGTTTTTTTTCTGTTATATGGGAATGTGCCTTCTGCCTCAACAGAAGAGAAGCATTAAACTTGATATGGTAAAGTGGGGCGACACAGAACAGATGAAACTACTGTAAAGGGGCGAGACAACTGGTAGAAAAACTGATCCAGAGTGTTGTCTGTGCTGGAAGGATGCAATGAATAGGATTTTTTTTAAAAAAACGTTTTTGCAACATTATTTTGATGGGCAGAAATAAACTGAATTCAGTAAAGCAGTGAGGTTTACTATTAAATGCATAAAATTATGCATAACTTCAAAAACTACACATTCAAAGGCATGATACCAGTTTTTTCTGAAAACAAGCTTGAAGAATCCACAAAGTATGAAAAAGGATAAATAAATTTCAGCATGTTTTTTCTCTACGAAGTTTATGTGTAAAAATAGAAAGGTTTTTTATTCTGCCTGCATCTTAAACCAGACTAGAAGTTTCTAGGACTATTTTACCAGTTACCCTATTTTACTCCACTGGGATTTAAAAGTTTCTTGTCATCTAGAAATATCCTTAATTATGGAGAGTGAATAGAACAAAAAAGAAATTCTGATGGGATTGAATTTGAAAAACTGGGGCCTAGTCAGTAATTATACATGGAAAATAGTGTCATGCATATTTCTGCTTGTAACTTCTCTGCCTACTTACTGTGTCTGTACCATGCCCATTACAATAAAGACCACCTCATGACTGGAGGTTTTGGAAGATGAGGTAAGTACCCATGGTAGTGTTGATAGCTTTGACAGAGGAAGTCCATGTGTTCATTTCTCATACGGAACATACTCAAGACATTTTTGTTGAGAGACCAGATTTTCTCTACGGTGTCTGTAGAAGGCATATGTTTGCTGATGATCTCCTCTCTTTAGTACGTCACATTATGAGAAGGCCTTACGATCTTTCAGCTGGTCCATTCAGTCAGAATGCACCACTACCTCTGGGGTGTTTTATTTGTTTGTTTCTTTCTGCATAGTGTCTTTTCTTTCTGTCATGTTATCTTGATATTGCATTCCATGGAGTACAAGGATGGTCCATTCTGACGTGCAGCCAGTCAAGCAGATGCATCAGATTAGCTACCTGGGAGAAATAAGAAATTGACTGGGCATGCAGAGACAGAATTAGAAAAGCAAAAGCTCAGCTGGAGTTGAACTTAGAGAGGGGAGAGAAAGATACACGTGCACACATGCACACGTGGCTTCTTTAGGTACGTTGGCAGCAAATGGAAGACGAAGGAAAACACAGCCCAGATGCTCAGCAGGGCAGTATATGACCTGGCGTGAGGAAAAGGTAACCAAGAACAGTGTCTGGTTTAAGTAATGAATATTTTCAGCTTAAACAATTGTAGTATTAGCAACAGGAGGCTGTACATGGTTTTAGATATAAATTTACAGTGGAGGTTGGTGGCTAAGTACATTTACAATGACATGGTAATGAAACTCTTAAGATTTTGTGTCAGTGATGTTGCTTTGTAACATGTGCACGAAGACAGGCATTGGAAGTACATTCTTTGGTTTGCATTGTGCAGTACTCAAAAGTTAGTTGCTCCTAATTTGCTGCTTTTGTCCTATCTGCCTTACAATCAGCTCTTAGCTTACAATATCTCACACTCTTCAGTGTCCACCATACTGCACGTTGTATTTTTTCCTTCCTGCTTATATGACTCTTTTTTAATTATTAACATACATTATTCCATTTTAAGTCAAAAAACTATGTAACTAGTTTTGCAATGTCATCACAGTATTGTCTTTATTTTGGTCTTGGAAACAAGGAAACAGAGGAATTCCTTAGCAATTTTTCAGAATATTGTGTTCTTCAATTCGTGTATAACAAGATTACCCAGAAGGGATCATGTAGAATGAAAGTGTGCATGGATAGGTAGATGTTACTCAGTTTAAGAACTGCTTTCTCTTCTACTCTGCGCTATTTTAGCGTTTCTTTGTATGATGTTCCCAACACATTTTGTTAAGAGATTGATAGAATTATGTTCTGAGAAATATTAAACGTGCAGTGTGTCTAAAAAGCCTATATTATAGACATGCAACCTAAAGCTAGAAAAGTTTAATGAAAATGTACTCTGGAAACGTTACTTGAGGAACTGTGAAGGATGGGGAGTTCAGTAACACACTCTTCCCCATGTTATGCCCCAGGAAACGCGAGAAAACTTACTTAAGCTGCAGGTTATCAAAAAAAAAGAGAAATGGGATGCAGTAGAAAAAAAAGATTTACTTTTCTGTGGTTTTCCCTTGGGGAGATGGCAGAGAAGGGGGAAGAAGAGGCAGCAACTATCCTAACCAAAGATATTCCTATCAGAAATTAATATTCCAGTTTACCCAAGAAAGGTGGAAGCCAACTGAGATTCTGACAAAGCCGTGGGGAATACTTACTATGATCTTCCTAGTGCATTCTGTGGATCCATATTATTGTTGCTTTTCTCAGTACTGCAGATGGTTTATTAAGTAAGCATCGTATTTTATCTGTAAATTCTAAGTAAAAATGATTGTTAGTGATCAGAATCCAAACTTGTCTCACACAAAAGTGTGGCAGATATTTAAAACTTAGAGTACTGTAGCATTTTTAGTGGCCGGCTGGTTCCTGAGCACTTTGTTAGTTATGCACTTTGTTAGGGTATGCAGGGGGAATAGAGCATTCATCCAGAGAAGCTATGCAAACAGAAGAATTGGGAGGAAAATAAATGTCTTCCACTGGCAGAGGAAAGTTGTATGGCATATGCAGTATGCTAGTGGTAAGTCTGCACTCAAAAGGTCACTAGGGAATTTGCATTATATCCAACTCCCTATTTTGTCACATAAAAAGGCAAATTTAGGTTTGTCAATTTTTCCTGCACATCTTTGTCCTCTTACGAATCCTTAGGATGCTCTGAATCCTGAAATAATCATCAAGAAGTCTTCAAAGCCTCTATTGATATCTCACTTGGTATACAAGAATTCTTCTGAAGATGTAAGAGTTTGGATTCAGATGTCTGTGGCTGAACTGTAAGCCTATCTGTATCACTCTCCAACGAAACTGAGTTTGTTCTAGTAAGAGTGATACTCTATTAAATAAGAAGGCTCAAACATTAGAAAAGGCACCAATTTCACTGATCCATTTAATTATTTTCTAGCAGCTCACTATGCCTTGGATTTTTTTCAATGCTATTGAGAAGGCAAAATAAGGCAGGTGTGTCTTCTACTCAAATGCAATTGGAATGATGCTTACCAAGAAAAAAGATGAAAGGATATAAAACTGGAAAAAAAATAGGTGGTTGTTCAGTGTTGGTAAGGACTGCTGTTTGTTCTTCATGTGAGGGTACACACAGATGCATCTTACGGGTCTTGTGTTCTGTGTGTTTCAGTATGATTTTGTTTGACAGTTTTGTAGTGTCTAGGCAGCTTTGAGGGAATTTATGAATGCTGTCGGCTAGAGGTCAGGGAAGGAGTTAAGCAGAGAAATAAATGCACCTGCAAATGCAGAACTACATATTCCTTCTGCTTAAGTACTTCCCAACTGGACTTTTAAGACTCTTAATGCATGGGAAATTTCTGGGGCTCATAGATGATGATCAGGTTTAAAGAGCATATATAAATCTATATACTGATGGCCCATTTCTCATACAGTGCAGTGAAATGAGAAGAAAGATGCTGCATAGTTATTGACCTTGAAAGCTATGACTAGTTCTCATGTATGCAAATTCCCGCACTTTTTCTGGAGGGGTCTCATTTCCATAATGCCTCTCAGAGTACACTAGTACAGAGCACAATATCTACCCGCTGAGTTTTTTCATATTTCCTTTTTTGTTTTTAATTCTATTTCTCCAGGACCTAATCAAATAGTTATCTAAGCTTTTCACCTTTCAACATTTTTGTTTTGTTTTGTTTCTCTCAACCCATTCCTTTCATTTCCTTTTGCAGATGTCCATCCTTCAATAATTTACTGTTAAATTAATTTTTTTTTTCTTCAGGTCTTTGTTCTTTCTCTTTGTTGTCAGTATAAGAGAAACATCCAGATGGAATTAGTAGAATTTCTTCCTCTGATTATCATTTAAAATAATTTGATTTGGACAATGAAATACTCATTTTTTTAAGGGGGAAGAGAAAAAAAAAAGAGTAACGGAATCAAAATAATTCATGAGAGCTCATCTGTGGGAGTGTGAAGCACTGCAATGAGAAAGGAATGTAGGAAAGGCACAGTAACAGTGTAGTAATAATTTGGGTCATTATTAACTTGGACTGATTAGTATTTCACACCTTTTTTTTTTTTTACTCTATACTAAATTTTGCCTTTGGACTTTATCTAAATGACATTATGCTGTATAACTAACTTTACACAATGAGCACATACCATGTTAGGATATTTTTTTCTTAAGTGATAAATGTAGACATGACTGGAGATAGTGTGCTCAGACTTTCAGATATGGGGGCAGGGTTTCATTTGCTACCAAGAGGTGTTTGCTGTAATATAAGATGCCTATCGAAAGTTTTGTATTGAAATACTGTGTACTATCAGAATATACTTCATTCTTTTACACTATAGGTTGATGTCCTGATATGCATCATAGGCATAAATTATTTGGACTTTAATGTAAGGAGATAGCAAATGCTCATACAAAAAAAATGGAATAAAAAAAGGAGTAACAAAATACATATTTTTATTAGTCAAAAATATATATTTTTACAAGCCTTGGCCCCTCCTTCTCCCTCCTTAAAACAAATACACACCACACCCCCCCAAACCCCCCACCACCCCCCAAGATTCTACATTAGAATTCCAAATTTCACACTGTTCCTCTTTGCCTAGGACAGTAAGACACAGGGTGGAGGAGCATGTGTCTGCTCTGAAGCGAGACTTTATCCTTCAATGGTTAATTTATAACTGCTTGTAGGCTTTCTAATGCAAATCAACATTTATTGGTTAGGTACATCACAGAGAAAGTCCTTGTTCCTTTAAAGAGAAAATCTTCTGAAGTTCATGAAGCAGCTTCATTGCCTCGTTCTTTTCTCTTGCTTCTTTGAGTCTTACCTCAGAGTATGTGGAGGTATTAACAAGGTTAACAGCTAGCCCTTTACAAAGCATCTTGTGTTTTGTTGCGATGCTATTTCACATTCTTTTCTTTCTCAGTGAAGGATATAAATGTAATCCATTCTTTCTCAGCAGATGGCTAGGTAAAGCACATGCAGAAATGTGAGAAAACAGAGACCCACAGTGATTTTTAAAACCGTAGAAATGTAGAAGCATATCTTCTACCCAGCTGCCAATTTTCAGTACAGTGCTAGGAATTTGGTAATTTTGAAACATCTATTTCTGTGTTAAAATTGAAAAGCAATAGGCAAAATGAGAGAAAACACAACCTGCCCTTAATGCTGTTGCTAATAGGTGATACGGAAAGATGGTTTTCGTGGAAATGTTCTGAATTTGTGGGTGGATGTTGGAGAGAATGTGAGTAGTACAGTGTGTCTCACATCTTCTGTCTTAAGAATTTAGCACCATTGACAAAGCAGCTCTCAGGAGAGAAATATGATTTGGAAATATAGACTAAAAAAATGCTGTTAATCTATATCATGATAGTTGGATTTAGTTACTCTGAAGTCATCTAACAAAATCTTCTGCCCCTTTTTTCAGGGCTGAATGAAAAAATTTTAGGTGGCAATGTTTTGTTGTTCGTGCTGCGGTACAGTTGTGGTTGGGTTGTAACTGCAGAAGTGATGTAGATGATTTCCCGTTTGTAACTTGTCTCATGATCTTGAGATATTTTCGAACCAAATTCTTTCACCTGGTAAAAAATGGCAGACAAATATATAAAAGTTTAAGAAATTAAAGGTGTAAAAATATTAGAGAACAGCATGATCGTTATTTTTAATGTATTGTCTCCTTGGCCTCGTAAACAGGTTAACTTGCACTACATGATCAAACTCTTTTTGATTTGACCAGTGTGTGACTGTGTTAGAAAAGGAAGAGTTTTCTCAAGCTACTACTTACTTGTATAGTCTTGTCCTACTTTAGTATCTCTAAACTTCCATTACTTCTTGTGAGCATTATTGAATTGATAGAGGTCATGATACTGCCGGGATGGGGGCGGGGAGTAAAAAGAAAATATTTGTTCCACTGTTTAGATAGCGTAGAATAAAATCCACCACTTTGAAACACTGGATTTAAAAATGATGAATTTATAGGGGAATTGATTTTCACTTTTTCTGTAGTAGGAGTTTTCTCTGACACAGTATTCCTAATTCAATGTCAGAATCCTAATCTGTATACCAAGTTTCTGAAGGTAACCTTGACAAATTGGACAGGAATCCTGCATCTCTTTGTGTATTTATTGATGACAGTTAGCTCCACGGTTCTCGTCATCGTTTAGTCATATTTTCTTCACTTTTAAACTGTCGATAGGAATGTATATCAGCCTCTTCAAATATGTTAGCAAGAACAGTGTAGCTAAAATTACATCACATTTACACGTCTCCTTGAATAATTTTCTTGTAACGCTTCCTAATATAGACAAGTATCATCATCTGGAATTTTCATTTTAAACACTAAGCAAACTTCTGAAAAAGCAAGAGCGAATTTTCCACAAGAGCTGTCTTGAGTAGGGGTTTGAGTCCTGTCAAAGCTCTGATATGCAAGATCAGCATGCTTAATGGCAGGGCACCTGTACAGAACAACTCTATATGCTCCTAGCCAGAGTTGTAGAAACGGTATGCGTTTTAGAAGTCAGATGCTGCTTGGGTAGATGGACGCTTAGCAGCTGAGAATGGCAAAGGGGTTGGAGGGATACGGACAGCTGAAGAATAAATGGGAAGATAGGCATTAATAAGGTCAGAAGAAGGGAAGAGAGGCATCACTGGGTGGGTGAATATGGTTGAAGTTGAATAGCTGAAAAAGAAAAGGAGGTAGTTAATGTGGAAAGATCCACATTAAAAGCTATGGCAAAAAAGTCTGACTGCATTCTCTCCCAGGGTGTGGAACTGACCTTAAGATCCCTTTTTATACATTGCTTCTCTATTCAGGTAATAGCTCTGGGAGTGCTGTGACAACGTGTGTGTCTTTATCCCCTGTTAATTGCTTTAAAATATTATCATGTTCCACTATTGCCAGCTACTATGTTAGGAAGCAGAAAATTATATTTTACTTTTATTGTGCAATTACATGCTAAACTTTCCATTTGTTGTTTTTAATAGCAGCCTTCTCAAAGTTATTTTAAAACAGAGAAGTTACCTCATTCACTGTCAGTGTAATGATTTTGTCTACTGGGAAAAAATAACTTTGTATCACTCAGATTTATTTCTTTAATATTCAGGGAATTTTCCTGGGGATTAGGTTTACCAGCTAATGAGGTTTTTCTTCTGCTTAGTCATGAAAAAAAGAATCCATCTTTCTAATTTTTACCTCTTTTCTAGCAATCTGATCTGTTGGGATTAGCTAATTCTCCATCAGTTTCTCCTATACTTTAGTTTATTGTGTTCTTACTATTTCAAGGGAAGTATTTTTATGACTTTTGTACAACAGATAAATCCATATCAATAGTAACAAGGAGGATATAAGTTCTTCATCCTGCTCAAGATGAACTTCCTTAAAAACATCATCCCATAAACAAACATTAAGGAATATTGCTATCCACAGCAATGGCCCTTGTTTTGGTCACTCTGGTTAACATGGAAAATATGTGGATCTCTGAAGTCTACTGCACAGATATGGCAGGGGACAAAGAGCCTTCCTGATATAATATATTAACTTCTAGAAAATACAAGTTTGATCATCACTGGAGACAGATACAACCTACGGCGTATTTTATAAGGGATTTGTGTGTGTGTGTGTGTGTATTTTTTTAAAAGGGCAAAAGAGAAGTAACGCCTTTTCATTTTTTCTATCAGTTGCTTCAGCTGACTCTTATTCCCTAGATCTCTCTCCCAAATCTACATTTGCTTGGTTTTCCTATTTATCCCCTTTCCTCTTAATATTATATATTTTAAAGAAACTATTACTATCTGGATTTGTATATGAAAGTTGCAGTAGAGAGGTAAATGGTATTATTAGAGATGTTAATTCTTTCTGATAAAATTACAAATATGAAGCCATTATAAAACAGGAGCTTTTGCAAAAATCAACCACCACTCTCTCACCACTGCTACCCTTCTTTCCCCGCGTGCCCCCCCCTCCCTTTTTTTTTTCAGATTGCGAATCAGATATGACATATCCATAGGCAGGATACAGATTTTTCTACAGGAGTATTTTGATTTTATTTTAGTTGTTAACAGGAAGAAATCAATTAGTTGTAGGTATTCAAAGTTCTTCCCTTTTTCCTGCTAAGAAACAACAAAAATATATCATGAACACATACAGCTAGAAGAGATTTTACTGTCTCGACTGGCAGGGTGCAAATACATGTTCAAATGTTTAGGTGAACCACATAGCTTAGAGGAAGCAATTACAAGTGATTTTCTGTTTGTAGGAAGGCCCAGTGTAATGAATACTACTCTTCATATTTGAGCTCTTTCTGGTGCAAAATTCACTGTCAAAACCCAGTTCTGTGTCTCTGAAATTGTCATGTGCAAATCCAAGTAACAGGGTTTGTAGAGCAAGAATTAAATGAGGCACCTGATGTATTAGACCTCAGAACCATTAGCTTCTCCCAGATTGGAGACGGTGATAAAATACTTACTCTATAAAATACATGTAATCCAAAATTAGAAGTATTCCCTACAGTTACGGTCAAAGCATTTCACAGGTACCACCTGGCAGGGTCAGTCTGGCTTTCTTTTCATTGGTTAAAATAGCGATCTGTGGCAGGGACTAAGGAATCACACTATATGACTGAAGTCCCTTTTTTTGGAAATAGAAACCTTTTCTAGCTAATGGAGAGGATTCCTTTCAGGAACACAAATATGTACCTTTCATGATGTAAATAACAAAAAAATACTAATGACAGCGTCAAAAGTTCAAGACTCATGAGAACCCAAGGAGAATGTAATTGGTGCTTAGCTACATTTCTCCTGCAAGCTTTTAATAATGTTTTTAACATTGTGGTGGTTTTTCCTTGAACGTGGTAGAGAGAAATGACAGGTAGTTATTTTCACTATTATCTGTTTCTATGGAAACCCAGTGTTTGCAGTAACAGTCTTACTGTAAGCTCTGTAATCCTCCCCTGGGGCTTCTAGCCAATGTGGTAACTTAATAATTCATGAACATTAAACCTGAATTTGCTGGGAAGCAAACTGTGTTGCTTGGAGTCATTTTCTCAGAGCCAGATTCATTTCCCTCACATTGGTGTTCTTTTCTCTAAGATGTCTTTATAAAATACACTCCGTAAACCAAAGCAGTGTACTTTTCTTCACTTGTTTTTGAAACTGGGGTTATTGCATATCTGCTGGATAAGGCAGCTCATGAAAGATCCCCCCCTCTGCCTCCCTCCCAGCCTTAAAAAAAAAAAAAAGAAAAAGAAAAGAAAGGGCGGGGGGAAACCAAACATGCACCATGAGCACTTGCCTGAAAAGGAAGATCTTAAATAGTCCATGAATCATTGTTCAAACAATATGCAAACTGAAAGTTCAGCAGAGGTGATCTCTCTGTCTCAGGGCTTTGGGAGTGACCACTATCGATGATGGATTGCTCAAATACTGCTGTGCCGTGGGATCTAGTACATGCTGTTGGTTTACATTATAAATGGGAATTCAGTTCTTCAGGCACGGTATCATTCTGTACATATGCTTTGGCTTACTCTCACGCTTAAACTGAGAACTGAAGACCTATTCTGCAGAGCACTGGGACATCTTATTGTTAGGTTGGTCTTAGAGCAGCTGTAAGGACTTAGATTCCCCACCCCCCCGAGAGAATGAGCAAAAATTAGCAACTCTAAAAGGTAAACATGATTAACAGAAAATAAACTTAAAAAGCCTTTTTACAGAGGATACTTATAAATGGACTGCAAACAAATTGCTTAATCATCTCAAAATTTCTGCCTTTTAAAGTACAATGGCAATATAGAGATGCATTCTGAAATATTTTCACAAAAAGGAAATTTTGTTAAAAATATTTGTGATCTTTCCACAAACTAGTATTTACAAGGGACTTCAGCTCTTAGGAGGACCCAAAATTATCTACCGTTTGATCACAACTTTACTTTTCCATTTTTTCATGTACTTATGTAGGTGTCATGAACAGTTGTACTTCATTAGAAACCCTTTCTTTTATTGCTTAAATCATCTTTCAAGAGAAAAATCAACCCAGTATTTATGATAGTGGGAAATGACTGAAATGTCAATATACACACATGCTTTCTTCATGACTATGAGACCATCTGGTTGAAATAAAAGTTCAGAAGTCCTGATGTGAAACTTGTTTCCTTTTTAGAAAGTTTCTACAGGGCATTCTCAAAAGCATCAGGATACAGTGCTGTCCCGTAGTGACCCATTTTGATCACTCAGCATAGTAATGTTTTTGCAGTTGACAAACATGGGAAAGATTCGACGAATTTGGCAAAAGGAATGAAAATAAAATCCTGTGTTTTCCCTAATCTTACATAAAGTTGTACAAGCAAATATAAGAAGCCTTGTATTGTAACTGTTAACTATGTTGCAGGATGCAGCACAAATGGAAAGCCAGAGCAATACAGACAGTTTTTTCCTCTGCCACCACACAGGCAATTGGAGAGCAAGAATTGCTTTCCTGAAAAATAGTAGCTTGTGGAAACTGTAAGGTTTAGAGGCTGCGGTTCAGTTCTCTCCCTCTCTGCCCCTTATCCCATCTGCCCCCTACCAAACGCCAGGAATCTCTTTCATGGTGTACAAGCACTTTTTTTTTTTTTTTTTTTTTTTCAGCTTTAAGAAAATATGTTGGTCATGTACCAGTAATTCCCAACATAATTTCATTCACTTCGCCAACATATTGTCCCTGAAGAGCTTGTACACACAGTGGTAGAAAGAATGCAGTATTTCATGGCATTGATGAAGTAAACTGCCCAAAATGTGGTGTGCACAGCAAGACTGCAATATTCTGAAGGCAAGTGTTGGCAAGGTTTCTGTTGCCATAGAGAACGACTAGCTCATCCTGAGGTCTACCCTGGTTGACCTGGGCTTGCAGTGCATGGGGTTTATTCTTGAGACTTATCTGGGACAAAAAATAGTGCTTTTATAGCAACATCTTAAAAAGCTTATGATAGCTATATGCCAACTCAAATTTATTCTACAATTATTGTCAGTCGTATTAGCTTTCATTAAAAGAAGAGACTAGAAGCAGGGGTTTTTTTGGTGAGAAATTAAATAATATGATGCTTATCACAATTTCTTAAAGGGTAGGACTGAGTATGATGAAAGGAGGTGAACTGTGCTGGTTAGGAAGGTCTTTGTATGTAGTTTATTCCTGCTAGCTGCTGTGACAGTATTTTCAGATTTTTGTTCCTGAATTTTTATTTTGTATGCAGGTAGGGATTTACATGATACTAGAAGAGTGACAAAGAAACCTAGGGAGACACTGAAGGAAGATCAAGGACTAAAATACAAGTTGTTATATGACCTGCTCTGCTACCGTATGACCCTTTTCACTATGCACTGGTTCATATGTCATGGGACCAGTATATGTTTTAAAAATAACCTTTATCCTTAGAAGGGAAAGGTTGAATGCTAGATTCTGAAAACCCAGTTAAATACAACTTTTGAGAAAAGACTGAGGCGTTTGTAAAAATGTTGGGGTTTTCCAGTGTTCCCCCAGTTGTTCTCTGAAAATAAGCAGCACTGAGGAAAATAACAAAAATGAGGGAACAGATTTGTACCTTTTCCCTTTTAGTGGCATATTGGAATGGAGAGGCTGAAAGAGGTGTTTGTTTCTTGGAGAAATGGCTACTAGACTGTTATTTAAGGCAAGGGAAAGGTACAAGATGTGACATTTCTTCTTAAGGGGATTTGATGCCCTAATGTGTCACTGTCTCTGCTTCAGAAAACCAATCTCCTATATATTGCTAAAGAATTTTGTTTTTAAAATCTGTTCTTTATCAACAGTTTCCAATTCAGACAGAAAAGTGGTCTGCAGTCTCTCTACAGACTACCATTGCTTTGGCACTATGCGCCTATTAATGCTGTACCTACATCCATAAATTGATACGCAGTCAGGATTTTTGCCTCGCAACCCCACGCTGGTTAAACCCGCCAGTGAGTTAATACAAGGGAGCTCACTAATCCATTCCAAGCTCTTTGCCAGGCCTTTTGTTGTCATCTTCGCGTGTTATGCAAAAAAAGCCCCACAAACAACCTCAACAACAAAAACTCTCTGCAAGCGTAATGCTACTTCTGCTCACTCAACAGTAAATTTTGTCCCTGTTTGCCCATTCTTTCACGCTGAAAATGTAATGTCCCAAACCATTGATTGCTTCCTTCCTTTTTGCAGGAAGACATGCCAGTTCAGTATGGTCCTGCTTTTCAGTTAAAGGAAGCCAAGAAGTTGAGACACTGTGCTGCTTTCATTTTTCTTCCTTTCAAGTAAAAGAACAAGAAGCTATTTGACTTTACGTATCAGAGCAATGTTTCTTACACTTGAGTAGCTTTAGCAATTACTAATCATGCGAGTGATTGTAAAACCTGACTTACTGCTGCACAAGAGGTGGTTTCACTGTGATGTGAGTTAGCACAGGAGGAGATATTGCAGTTAGAGTAATTGAAGATTGCTTATAGCATGTAGGAGCAAGAGCAATAAATAAGCTTTTGTTTAAGAAACTGCTACTGATATGGCATGTCTTAAGTCTGAACTCAACAAGGTAAAATGTTAATTTTTTCCCCTCTGTTTTGGTGCATTTCTTATCTGATTTTATGCAAGAGAACTGGTTTTGGTGTATTTTTCAGAATAGCTGAAAATGAATTGTTTTGGTTTGTTTTGGTTTTTGACAGTAGTTTGATCAAGCAGTTAGATTGCATCAAATACTCAGTACCTCCCCATATTTAATTTCCACCACTCATTTGGCAATTATAACTACTAGGTTTTTAAATTTTCCTTACGATTATGTATTTGAGGTGGTTTTTTTTTAAGAGTAGCATGTGTCTGTTTTCTTCAAGCAATTAGAGCATATTCAATTATAATAAGAATAATGCTTAATGCATACAAACATGAACAATTGTTTCCATATGGAGTTTACTCAGATTTGATATTTTAGTCTTACTAAACTGGACTTTAATGTTGTCTAGATTCTATGCATGCTTTTGTCTTTGTGCAGAAGATAAGCTTGAGGAATAGACACACTGAAGACTGGATTCTTTCAAAAGAAGTAGCTCCCAAAATAAGAAATTAAGTGACTGAATTCCCATGAAGTTTCTTGACCCTAAATGTGTGTATCTTTGCCTGAAAAAGGAGCTATAATGATAGCTGAAGGCAGTGGATCTTCAGATCATTGAAAACAGGGTTATTCCTGGTTTCCTTTGACATAGAAATAAATTTGCAGTAGTAAAATGGGGAGCATCTGACTAACTGGCTCATAATGTGGATCAACAGTGTAAAAAGATTCAAGTCCCATTCCAGGATATACTAACATTATCAGCACTAGTGAGGCCATAGTGGAGTATTTAGACTAGTTTTTGTAAACTGTTCTTGAACAGTAATACCAAAGATTAGGGAAATTCTGGAGATGGGAAACAAACCTGTAAGTTTAGGGGAAATGACCTGCAAGGAAGGGTGGAAGAACTTGAGGTGGCTTAGTCTTTTGAGATTGCCTATTAGCACTGCTGTCTTTTCATTCTTCTTGACCTGTCTGTGGATGTCTCCTTCGACAGAATGTCTCTTCATGTTCCACAGTTCCCAAATGCTGCGGTTGCCTCAAAGTCCCCTTAATTCTTTAGTGACACAAGCTCAAGAGGACTCAAGGGAGGACTGGAAATTAAAGGAAGGAATTCATAGTTTGTTACTGAGGTAGTGCGGAAATAAGGGGACAATTGATGAACAGGCAGGTGAAAAAGATGGTGGTCTGCTTCATTTCTTGAGAAGCATTGGAACGTGGGGAAGGGAACTTGATTTTTCTCTGTGGCTGTAACAAGAAAAAGGGTGAATTGCAAATTTTAAAAGATTTCCACTTGTTAATGGAGAAAAACCTTGCAAGAGGCTATCAAATGAGCCTCCAGAATATCTCTCTTTGAATGTTTTGAAAGCAGACTAAGCAATACAGCTTTTGGTAATGAATCAAGTATAAATAGGCATCTCGGCTCAAAGACTTGACAGTCCCTTCTCTGCTATTGTCAGAGGGACAGCCTGCATAGGATTCCGTGGCCTACAGTATTGTATTCAACTTCAGTTATGAAAATGAAATGATCATTAGTGCAGAAATAATTTTTCAAAGAAAACCTGTGTTGGAAGTTCAAAAATATAAAACTTACTGGAGATTTAAAATATAATATGTAACATTATTATTGAGATTAATGGAGGTAAAAGAGTAGTTATAACATTATTTCTTGAAGAACTTCAATTTAGTAAGTTTTAATTCTTAGATTCTTATGTTATATAATGCATATATGCATTAGTATGGTACATACATGTATTATAAATTACTATAAATTTCATTCTCTAATAGTAAGTCTGTAAATGGCTAGTCAGAATTTTTTAAGCATGGCAGCCTGAATACTTTCCTGGATTCAGTATATCCAAGACTATTAAACTCAAAGATATTGCTGCTGTTCTTGAGCTTCACTTTGGTGTAAGCTGATAGTACATATCAGCAGAGTATTACCCTATGCTTTCTTTATTCTTTTATTTTTTACCTAATTATCCACTACTGGACATTGTTGGAGACAGTATAGTAGGGTAAGGTGGACCTTTCATATGGAGGGCCATTCTTAGGATTTGTCTATTTTTGCTCTCAACTCAGTTTATCTGTGGACTAGCATCTTGTGCTTCTATAATATTGGATAGTAGTGTATATTTCCTGTATTTTTATCCCAGAATTTGAAAATACTCTTAGTCAGCAGTACATTTTCAAATTTCTCTTTTCCCTTTCTGTAAATAATTCTTCATCCCACAGCAGAGCTTGGTGCTCTGCTAGTGGTTTGTTTTCCCTTCAAAATGTCAGTCATTCCCTGAATTAAGAGAACCAGCCTTGATCTGACCACTGCAATGAAAGTGAAGATATTCCAGGTGTTTATTATATAGGATACAATAACTTCCAGGCAATTGCCGTCAAATATGAGCGAGCCAGCCAGCTTTGATTTACACTTTGATTTTGGATGGGCATCTCCACCAGTGAATACATTTTCCCCTGCAGACGTGATTTATATTGCTCCTAATCTTCAGCTGGCAGGCTGCTTGTTGTCTTGGTTCCTCCTGATCCTAGGCTGCATGTATTAGCTTTGTGTTCGTCTCTTGTACCCCTGTTTGGTGGCTGGATCATATGCCAAGCAGCAGAAGTGAAAGAATAGTTTGCTAGAGGTCTTGTTTGTGTAGTATTGATCCATTTTATGCTCTTATCCTTAAAAATGGGACATGGTTAATATGCATAAGGCATAGTAAGTATTTTTCAGTGTACTAGTAGAGGGTGCTGGCAAATTTACATTTAACAAATACACTACAATCATCTAATGATCATTGTTTCAAGTTCAGTTTTAAAGAGGACCAGTGTTTATTATGCAAATAATTTTGGTAGCTCTATAGGTCATGATAGTTTTTTGTGTTTTCTTTAAGGAATTTTACTTCTCTATGAAAGGAGACGTTTTACAAATTATACTTGTGTTATGGTTTAACCCCAGCCAGCAACTCAGCACCACGCAGCTGCTCACTCACTTCCCCCCACCCAGTGGGATGGGGGAGAGAATCAGAAAATGAAGCCTGTGGGTTGAGATAAGGACAGTTTAATACAACAGAAAGGAAGAAACTAACAATGACACTAATAACAACGAGAAAGTGACAATAATGATAAAAGGATTGGAATACACAGGACAAGTGATGCAAAATGCAATTGCTCACCACTTGCTGACCAATGCCTGAGCAGCACTCCTCCCCCAGCCCATTCCCCCCAGTTTCTATACTGGGCATGACGCCCCATGGTAGGGAATACCCCTCTAGCCAGTTTGGGTCAGCTGTCCTGGCTGTGTCCCCTCCCACCTTTCCTGTGCCCCTCCAGCCTTCTTGCTGGCTGTGCAGGAGAAGCTGAAAAGTCCTTGACTTAGTCTAAACCCGACTTAGCAACAACTGAAAACATCAGGGTGTTATCAAAATTCTTCTTATACTAACCCAAAACACAGCGCTGTACCAGCTACTAGGAAGACAATTAGCTCTATCCCAGCCAAAACCAGGACAACTTGTAACAGAAGTGAAATGTATGTTACCTCCTAATCTTGCTAAGTGAAAGACTTTACAGTTAAACTGATTCAAGGGTTTAATTTTAATAAATCCATTTAATTTTAAGTCTCCCTAAGCAGTGTTTTTGAAGGTATTGGAAATATGGACATTTATTGCTGCAGCTTGGAAAGAACATGGCTATGAGTTCATATCTCTTTAAAATACTAAATATTTTTAATGATATAAAGCATGGTTCCTGTTTGGAAATTGGTGGTATAAAAGTTACCTTCTGGTTTATTCCCTATATTATCCAGAGCTTACCTGTGGGCATCACTGTAACTGTCCTGCCTGCTCCTCTTCTGAAATTCATTGAGTAGAGAGAGCTGAATGCTGGCAACTGTAACTGCTGCTAAACTAACACCTATTTCAGTTTGTGTTAAATATTTAGAGTTCTATAATGTGATTGCTCGGGTAGTGCTGGAGGTCCTGTTTGTGTGGCCCTTTTGCAGGAGCAACAAAGGACTGAGGCAAACAGCTGGGAGAAGCAACTACTTTGGCCTTCCTGCTTGAATTGCTTGCTACTGTGGGTTTTCACAACCTTAATTAGTTACCAGCAAAGTAATGGGCACATTTGGACTGAGTTCATGATAAAGGTTAAGAATGTAGTTAATGTGTTTTTATTGAAAATAGGTCTTATTTTGAAAATTCTGACTTCATTTTTTGTGCTTTATCAATTAGGTAGGTAGAGGTAAATATGGAGATGTAATATTATTGTTGTAATGTAACTATTACTGTAATGTGCTCAAGTTGTAATATTGTACTGTACTCCACTTAATACTTCATAAAATTCTTGCTAAAAGATTAGATTATACCATGTCATTAAAGTGTTTGCTAAAACATTCTTAATTTACTAATTGATATCTCAAAGTAGTTGTAGGTAAAGAATCATCAAATATCTGTTTCTTGTGGGCTTCTTTCAGGCATATTAGCAATCTCCAAGCTTATAAGTATCTGCTGCAAATTAATTACAGTTATTGCTGAATGAGGTTGTGGGATACATGGAGATTGGAGTAATAGTGAGTAACAGAGAGAGTAAAACAGCCAGAGAGCATGATCTGGATTGCTTAGCAAGATAAATGTAGACAAATAAACATGCAAAGGTGTATAACAAGGTGTATGAGTCACGCTTACAGAATTAGGGACCATTCTGAAAAAAGTAGCCGTTCTGGAAATAGATCAGTATTTATAATGGAGGAGTTGCTTCAAATGAACTCGTAGCATAATGCTGTGGTAAAAAGGCTAATATGTGATGTTTGATAAATTACAGTTAGGATTAGTAGGGACTTGATTTCATATGTGTGAAATACATTTATGTGTGTATTTGTATTTATGGTGTAGGTGGTACCAGTACTAGACTGTTACAGACTTACATTTTTAGAACTGTTCATGAAATGGTGTTGAAAAATCGCACTATGGGTAAGTTCTATAAAACAATTCCAGCACTTTTTCTTGAACTTCTTAACAGCCTTAAATTGTTTACTTGTTTGGAGAATATAATTAATGACTGATACCACTACCCTGTAAGAAATTAGCTTTTCTAAAGGGCTCAGAAAGTGTACAGAAGAAAGGGTAACAAAAAGCAGTGGCTGAACACTGAAACCAGACATTTCCAAGCTGATGTTAACCCATGCATTTTAACACTAGGGTTGAATAGCCTTTTGGAGCAAGCTACCAATGGAAGTAGTGTGTATTCTACGTTTTCATATTTTTCACGCCAACAGTGCATAATATGCTGGAAGATGTTTTTTAGTCAAATAAAGGTTACTGGAGTTGATACAGTCATACTGGATAAAATTGAAAGGATCTGTGATATAATGGAAACGTAACGAGCAGATTTAATGATGTGCTCTTGCTTTATTTCTGTGAATCTGCAGGAAGAAAATTCTGGTCAATACTTAGTGTGTTGTTGCGCATCCAGTGAATAAATTACTCTTACTCTTCTGATTTATTTGTATACATAAATTCTCTGTCTTAAGAAATAATATTAATGTCCATGGCTTACCATCCACAGTAAGGATTATTTATTTTGCAGTCTGGCTATGCACACTTTTTTTGCTGGTAAAAGGACTGTTTTAATTTGATTGATAAGCAGGTCTATCAATTGAATCTTAATGTGTTTGAATTAGTATATTGCTTCTATAAATAGTATACATTGAAGAGATTGCTTAATTGGTATTCTTGTTACTTTTAGTTTTGAGTGGATTTTAATGAACTTAGTTTTACCAGAGGCAGTATACGCCTCAGCAACCATGCCTGTCTTTGCCTGAAGTACTTGTTATGTGTTCAAATCCTGTGCTTTATATTCACATTATTTTAATATTATTGCATAATGAATATGCATCAACATGATGTTTTCACGTGCAGAGTACTTGCTATTAAAGGTCTTCTATGCTATTCCATGTAACGTTTTCTAGATCAGTGAGTACTGTTTCATGTGCTTTGGGAATTAAAAAAAATTGTAGTACCTAGTACACCTTTCTAAAAAAAAAAACCCCGTCTCTACCTGTATTTTTATGTTTAAGTGTGTACATGAAACTCTTGTTTATTTTTTTAATATTGTTTGCTTTTTAGTGAAAGGTTTATGGTGAGGTTAAACAAGAACGGAGGCCCCAGGAATCCAGAGAAGATAGATCGAATGTGTGCACTTTTCACAGTACGTGTCTGTTACCTTTCTTCTTCCTTTACAGTAGTATGATTGTAGATATAGGCATCCTGGGGGTGGGGGGAAACCCAGTTCTTCCTTTCCAATATATTGAGTAGAATGGAAGCTGTTTCTAAGTTTTGTTATGATTATAACTAAATGTTAACATAAGAAAATGGACATACTTCTAAACTATTTTTACGGTTAAGTAAATATTCTGAAGTACTTCCTTTTAAGTGCATTTTTTCCTGCTTATAGTTTGAAATTTTTAATATTTTCATTGCATGTGCTATGCTATTAGATAACAGGGCACAGGAAAAAGCTGTGTTGGCCTGAACGTAAAGCAAGGCACTTTTTTTCAGAATCAGTTAGAAAAACAACTACAACGACACGCACATGCACACACAGAAAAACAGAAAATCCTCCAAATAGATTTTTGTCATGGCCCATTCATGGGTCTGTGTAGCAGCCCCAAGTAGATGGTGCAGCAGTAGCCTCCCAGGTTGACAGCGCAGTGTGTGTGATGGAACAGAAAGACTGGGATGTGCTGCAGAAGCAGCAGCCAAGTTGAGCTACAGAGAATTGGTTGTAATAAAGGAAACACTGTGACTTCCTAAGTTCTTACAGCAGGTCTGTGCAGATAGCTACGCCGTCCTGATGCAAAGCAGATATGACCAACTGTACCAGCAGTCTTTAGCCATCTGTGCCAGAAAGACAGGATAAGTAATATCCCTCTGTGGCTCCTACCAGCTGATAACCTCAGTTGTGAGTGAAATAGCCAGCTAAGATTTACTTCCTTTTAATTCTTCAGACTCACCTCTCACCTAACTGCCTTCTTGTTTTATGGTTTTGGTTATGCCAAAGTAGTAGTTTCAAAATACTCAAATTTTAATATCCATTCTGCACTGGTCTTAATTTCTGTTAAAAATTGCCTCAGAATCATGTGTCAGACCATGATTTTATCTTGTCACTTCTTCTCAGAAAGAATATGGAAATCTAGAGACATTGAAACTTAACAGCTCATCACAGAATAACTGTAAGGAATTTTGGATCCCAAGTGTGATAAACACCTTCCATCATGACTCACCTTTAGCTAGTGCACATGCTAGAATCTCTTTGGCAGAAGTATTTTTACCTCCAGTGAAGACAAAAGATGGCAGACATCTTTGGTATAAGCTTTAGTTCTGGCAGTGAAACCCTCCGAGGTCAAGCAGGGCTGGACCCTGAAAATAAGGCCTGGTTCTCAGCACCTTTCGCTTTTATCCTCTAAGATGACAGCTGAATTTCTTCTCTTAAGGAACAGAGCATATCAACCCAGATGTAAGGATGTTCAGTTCTGCCACCATCTAGCTATAAGAGACGCAGGTCAATCCAAAAATAGCACTGACGTTAATGCCAATGTCAGTACCAGTTCTGGTTTTGGTACCATCAGCAAAGTGCTACCAGCTGATTAAATGTCAGCAGAGGTAACAGTGTCTTAGTATTGCCACTGGCACTGGTGCCTCCACTGTTGGTAACTTAAATCCAAGATCTTTCTCTTCCGAGAGCAAGGTGGCCAGAGAGCAAGCTTCAGCACTGGTGTCTGGATCATGCGAAAAGATTGAGTGTAGGATTAAGAATTGCTCTACGGATTGTTCCCAGAAGGCAGCACAGACTGGTTCATATCAAGTTTGGCACTTCCTTGCTGCTGAGTTTCATCATTCTTAAAAAGATTTTCACCATCAAACATCCGCATCTACACTGATGCCACACTACTTAGGGTCATGTAACAACTGTCCTCTTTCATACTGTGTTGTGAACAGTGTGAAACAGTTTTGCTCTGGTGAGCTGCAAACCAGTCCTTACACACTTTCAAAAATACAAAAAGAATAATGATATGCTACGGCCAGGAGCATAACATGGTTCCAGAAGAGACCTGCTGCATATTATGAATGGGGCCAGCCTAGTCTAAAGGAGCCCTCCGCCAAGTATTGCAGACGTCTACCAGCTGTAGTACCTATCCTTCTGACCAGATATCACTTCCAGGCTACCTTTTTATTTAACTCTACAAAAATACCAAAGCTGCTGCAGTATCAGCTCTCCGAGGTGCTTAGACTTGTTGTCTGTCACTCTCTCTGGTAGAGTGTATACTTGATGTAACAGGAATTACGATAATTGCAAAAATTATCCATGCAAAAAATTACACACTTCTGATACGATATTTTTCATCAATGTATTCAAAGAACTTCCCAAAGTATGCAGCAAAGGAGCAACAAATAATAGCTTTTTGAATAACCATTTTATCTGCAATGGTTCTATCTTAATTTCTTAATTATGAAATGCTTCCAAAATAAGATGGTTGTATGATTTTCAGATTTGTTCCTAAGTTTGTGTTAGTCTTGACTTTAAAACTATTTATTTCCTCACCCTCCCTACCACCCTGCAGTATCTTTCTAAAACTCAGCATTCCCAGAGGCAAGAAGGCCCATATCTTAGGTAATTTAAGGTATCTCTGTCTTTTCCTGCTCTCTCTGTTGCTTCTAGGGCTTCAGCTGTCTCCTTGTGTAAGATATCAAAATTACGTAGGTTTTGTATTTAGCTCTGCTGTCATATCATACCAAAGGTGAGAAACTGCTTCCTCTGAAGATGAAAGCTCACTCAAGCAAACCTCAGCCTATGCACGCTTTAGAAACACTCCCGTGTGTGAATTAAAATGTAACTACACAGTGTAAGCTTGCTATTTTTGTTAAATACCTTAGTGTCTGTGGCCTATGAGGCTGGCAACTGAATTTGGTAAGGCTGTTTAAATAACTAATTAGTGGCAGTCAGATATCCTTGATTCCGCTGTTTGGGGGGGCGTGGGGTGGTGGTGGTGTTTGGGTTTTTTTTTAACATACAATTAGACCTTTATGGAAACGAGCATTGTAAAGAACTAGCCATTATTATAGAGTAACTCCATACCCAATGCGGGGGGGGGTGGGGGGTGGAATTAGGGGTGATTTTCTAAAAAGCCATGCAGTTAGAATTATTATGAAATTATTTTGTTTATCAGCCAGTATAATTTAAGAAGCTCAGAAGGATGTGGGAAATAAACCCCCTGTGGATGCAGTGCTAAGAACACCTTTCTGGAAATTGATTTGTTTATATTGCTTGCAAGCAAATAAAAAATGTAGTTTGTCCTCTTCTGTGTCCTAAGTCATGCGCATGATTTTCTACAAAGAAATTATCTGAAGACTCCCTGACAGGGGTTAGGGGTTTTGATTGTTTGGTCCATGTCATAGTAAGAATTTCTCGCCTTGTAAAAAGCCTCTGCAGTACAAAATGAAATACAAGGCCATCTGGGCCCACATTTTTTGTCTTTTGACTGTGACACTATATTTTTTGTGAAATGGAAAAGTGACTAAAGTGTGAACCCAGCAATATGTGCATGCCCTATCATCTTCTGATATTTTGACAGCTGCCCTTTGAAAAAATAGTTCCCTAAATTGCTGTTAATTAGAACTGGTAATCTGATAGTATAATAAAATTCCCCCCGTCAAATCACAGATATTTTCAAAAACCTATTACTCTCCAGAGTATTAAGTACTATCTCCAAGTTTTTTGCTTTTGAAATGTATTGTCAGGCACTACTGAGATTAAAACTATGTCAAATCCCTTCTTATGGAACTTCAATTTCTCCAAGACATGCAAGATAAAGCCTACCATATGCTACACTGGTATGTTAGGTGATGAAGAAAGCCTAGAAAGTATGTTCCCTTATTCATGCAGCAGCATAATAAGACTTGAAGAGAAAATGCTAAGGAAGATTTATATAGCTTAATTCTTTGGCTTCAGAGAGACATGATCTGCTAGCTGGTAAGCACCAAACAGCATATTTGCAACTCGCTGCATATGCTGCCCAGGGAAATACTGTGTTCCTTTTAAACGGAGTAAGAAGATACAGCCATGAATTCATTACTTGCCTGCTGTAATTTAGCAATATAACGCTATTTGAAAGGGACTGAAACTTCTTCTTAGAATAAATTCTCTTTATGCCTAGTTCTCAGTCACTGTGCCCAGATTTTATTGTGCTATATCTCACTATAATCTGAAGTTCAGTGTTTACGTGCATTGTCATCATAGTTTCAGTTGTTGAGATTTGGTTTCTCAAGTCACACAGGAAAGAAATTTGCTGTGTGACTTAAAGTTCATGTTTTAGCTTCCAGCAAAATATAAATTTTAATTCACTAGATTGGTTCAAACTAGGAATGACAGAACTTAGATGTCCACAGTTTAAAATTTCCTCCCCCCTTTATATAAAAATCGCATTATTTCCTTTTACAGTGGTTTTAATAGCACTTAGTTGTGTTTTCTTAAAAATATAAGATTTTATCTGAATCTGAGATTTTCCCTGTTGATTTTTGCATTGTATTTTCAAAAAAATGTAGTATTAGAAGGCCAAGCTACATTTGTGCATAGACAAATCCACCAGTGGTGTTCTCCCCACACAAAACTGTACATTTTAGAAGTGACCATTACTGCTGGGATGGATATCTTTACTCAGTTGAAAAGGAAGAAAAGAAAAGTGAAGAAACATGAGTGCATAACTATCATCTCAAGTTGTTTGTAAAGTCATATATAAAGCCCTAAAGCTGTTTTTAAAAAGCCTTATGTTGAAAACATTTTGTACAAACAAACAAACAAAGAAGAAGTAGTTTTAGAATGATGTGAGGTGATGTCAGTTGCTTCAGTGTAAGGGGAGGAGTGAAGTGAACAACAGTAACCGAGCTTAAAACTTTCTTTTTGGGTGTTTCTCTTTCACATGCGTACACACTTCACGCACTCTCCCACATTCTTACGAACAATACATTAATCATATTGCATTTCCAGTTGCTCTTTTCCTGAGAAATGACTGGAGTGATGCCCTTTACGTTTGGGGAGAATTTGGAGGCTGTATGGCATTAATCAGTACATAACAATAAGATGGTAGCACTTAGTAGAGTGGAGAAAGAGAGGCAGCAGCTGTTGCTGTAGAGCATAAGGAGCCTTTTTACATCAGAGTCTAAAACATGAACGAATATTCTCTTAGTACATATCTGTTTAAAATCTTCTTGTCTTGGAGGTTAGTAACATAAGGAAATCTTGTTGAACAATGCTGTTGTTTTTAGGAAGAAATGTCTCTTAGATCTTTCCTCTAATTAAATAAAAAAGGGGGGGGGGGATGTCTTAGAACTTGCTTTGTTTATAATGTTGTCAGACAAAAAATACAACATGCCAAGGAAACTGCAATTAAGACAGCTTCTAACATGTGAATGCAAAATGCTGTAATAATGAATTATTGACAAGTACTCTATGTGTATTTTCTTAATTCATTTTCTTTATTATTAAAGGTTTTTCAGGGTCAATACTACCTTTTGTCTTCATGAGCTTCAGCTTTCCTTTTACTCTTCCGTAGGTTCTCCTTTTCCCATTTTTTTGGCTTTTCTTCAAGCTCACTTTTAAAAGTTTTGACCTACTATTCTGTGACATGGCATTTCAGAGTTTTCATCCATGTATATACTTGCTTGCCATAAAAATAACTTTTGGGAGATCTTAAGGTCCTGTGTTTTGCTAAGCCATTACCTCATCTTAAAACTGAGTTTATTTCTTAGTTTTTCCAGTACCCTTTCACTGTTTCGAATGTACTAAACATAAGAGTGACTATCTATGTCACTAAACCATTAGAATGTTTTTCGCCAAATGTGGCTCTTTCTAGCTACCATGGTCCCCAAATAATCCCTTGGCGTGTGTCAGCAGTTAGAATGGGACAGAGAGCATTTCCAGTCAGCAGTCTGCATGCAGCCTACCCTGCTTTTGGACTTTTAGGAAGGTTAGCTATGAACTAGCTGCCCTTGGCTCCCATCAACTCATACAGGTAGGGCCTGCAGGTTCTATGCATGGTTGAGACACTGCCTTGCTGCTTTCATAATGTAATGAACGTATATCATATGAAACGGGATTAATGCTGCACATTTAAAAGCATTAAAATAAACCACATCACTAAGTCTTCTACCTTTTTTCCGCTTCAGATTTTTGCTTGTTCTGAGGAATTGCAGCTATCCACCCATAAAATGGAGATCAGTTCAAAACGCGCTTGAAGTTTGATCTAAATTCTGACAGTCATGCTGCAGATTTTTTCTACACAATGAGAAGTCAAAAGCCAAAAAAGGAAAGCAGAAGCAAAGCAACAGGGTTAGGGACAGTTCTGGGACCCGCAGTCAGGGGATGGGGTGAAGGAAGCCAGAATGGCTTGCAGCTGTAGTAACTCACGGATTTAAATTTACTATGTAAATTTAATACAGTCTAATAATGTGTTTGAATTAAGGATTAAATGAACATTTTAAATGTTTGCCAGAATTTTGATACAGCATCACTAGTCAGTGGAGTCAGAATCTTTAATTTCTTTTCCTTTTAAAGAACATTCCAACCAAATATAATGCTTCTATTTTTCCTGTCTGTAAATTAGAAACAATAATACTTTCTCTTATTTAAAGATGGAGGACCTAAAGGAGTGGAGAGTAATACTGAGTAGTCCTTATTATTGTTCGTGGGAGTTTTGCAGGCACTTATTTTGGAAGTACAATGTGTTCTTTTTTTAATGCCTATATTTTTTCAATCTTCTAGGATCTCAGCAGCAAGGACATGAAGAGAGATTTGTACATAGTTGCCCACGTAATTCGAATAGGTACAGTATGATTTAATGCTTAAAATATATATCTGTATAATTAACAATGTTTTTACAATATTTTTAAATGTGTTTTAATTAACTGACATTATAATGATTTAACCACTTAGAAAATTCAGTCATAGACCATGCCTATCTGCTGAGATTAATGTTCAGACCATGTGTAGCTAAGCATTATAAGGTTACTGATGACTGTTAAGAGTGATTTTTTTTTTTCTCAGCCTGAAACAAAATACTTGATTAAACACCACGTTTTGGGGGAGGAGGGAGGAACTAAAAAGGCTTTTTGTTTAATGTTCCAAAGTTTCAAATGAGGTCTTTTTACTGATGATATATAGCTAGTTGACAGGGCAGGACGTGAGTATACCTGGTGATTCACATCTAGTACATCAGAGACTGTTAGACAGATACATATATAAAGATCTGTTTTCTGCTGTAGGAGCCTGCGGTGCCTCCAAGAACCTGTACAACGTAAGAGCAGGGAAGCTGTCACACCTGTCAGGTGTTCTTTCTACCTGCTGATGCCAGAAAGGAGCATTAGCAGCAGTACCTGCCTGCTGGAAGCCTATCAAGCTTGCCTCCCAACATTGAGCAGCATACACTTGCTGCTTTCCAGGTTCTCTGGGCTGCTGGCATAGAGCTATCCAAAGGAGAGATCTGGATGCGTAGTGCCTAGGCCTGGCCTACCCAAGGAAGAAAGCCCTTCCTTCCTGATTCGGTTGACTAGTCACCCTTTATAGAGTGGTTTTCTCTGGCTGTTCATAGGCTAGGCTAGGCTTCATTTATTCTTTTTGAGATTTGCAGTAGCAAGAATGAAAAGTGTTTATGATTGAATTTAGAGTGTGTCTTATACGATATAGCACAGTGCTCAAAGTAGTTCACGGACAGCTAGATGAATTTTTTAGCCTAGCAGTGTGTTTCAGTGAAGTGACTATATGAATTCTGGTATGTGAATTAAATAGCTGGAATCTCTTTTAGATGGAAGGTGTTGGATAAAAAAAAGCTCTAGTTAAAAAGGATATAATTAGTTAGTAACAGGGAGTTAAATGGTTCTAAATTATGAATGTGTGTACTTTCACTGAGAATTTAGCAAGTAAATGTTTTACCTATGTTAAGTGTAACTTATTTCAAATATTTAGGCCTAAAATGTTAACAACATATAGCAGGAATAACAGACAGTCTCTTCAGTTGTACTTTTCCAAACAACTGAGTAGTGCAGTCTTTCATGTTTTCAGTTAACTGACAGATGGCTAGGTAGCGTTTGCAGTGAAAGGGTATTCAACCCTATTTCCAGCCCATTCACTACTGGCATCCATTACCAGCCACAGATACCTTCTCTGAAGTGTAGAAAGTTTAAACAGCTTAGTAAAACTATGGCTTTGTTGTGTTGTCCTGTGAATGACAATATGCCTTCTAAGTCACAAATGTGTTAGAAGGATTGGTTTTTCATTATCTGACTACGCTGTGTCATAAAGTGTCTAAAAGTTAGAATTGCTCTGTATTGCTTCAGATGATAAATGAAGCTTGTAGAAAGATATGCTGTAGTTCAAACTCAGATTTTTAACCTTGATGCAAGAAGTGGTGGAGAAATTATGATGTGTAATGTTACAAGTTAGCTTAGATTGTCATAGTGATTTTTCTGGTTTTGGTGTTTTTTTACTCTATCAAAAAACTGCATTAACAATAGGAAGTTAATCATTGAGCAGCTTCGTATCTCAGAATTCTCCTTTTTGCACTCCAAGACAAACATGATAAATGATACAACATATAGTACATTCTCTTAAAGCAATTGTATAAAGTGAAAATTTGTGTAAATACTGGACTATAATGGAAGGACCACAGTGAATCCCTGCGTGGGTGCAGAGAGGCGAGTACAAGCTGTATTCTTGGCTCATTCAACAGATGATTTGTAGTCAGCCCAGCTGGACAGAAATATGTGTCATGGAGCTGCAAATCAAAGATGGCCAGACATGACGCTGTTCACTTTGCCCTTGAGTGTTCTGTTAGCTAAATGAGGTGAATGTGCCTTAATCAAAGTAGCCCAGTGGGTCAGGTAGGTTCAAAGGGACCTCTGGATTTGAAACAGTGTAAGGAGAAAAAAGAGTGAGAAGTCGTGGTGGGCTGGCCTTGGCTGGATGCCAGGTGCCTACCAAGCTGCTCGATCACTCCCCTCAGCAGGACAGGGTGAGGATGAAAACAAGATGGAAAAAAAACTCTTGGGTCAAGATAAAAGCAGTTTAATAAAGCAAAAGCAAAGGTCATGCATGGAAGCAAAGGAAAACATTTATTCTCTCCTTCACATCAGCAGGCCATGTCCAGCCACTTCCCAGGAAGTAGGGCTGCAGTACGTGCAGCGGTTGCTCCAGAAGACAAATGTTGTAATAATGAATGCTCCCCCTTCCTCTTCCTTTCTCTTAGCTTTTATTGCTGAGCAGACATCCCATGGTGTGGAATATCCCTTTGGTCAGTTTGGGTCAGCTGTCCTGGCCATGTCCCCTCCCAAGATCTTGTCCACCCCCAGCCTACTGGGTGAGGCACGGGGAATGTTGGAGAGACAGCCCTGATGCTGCGCCAGCGCTGCTCGGCAGTAGCCAAAACTGGTGTGTTACCAGCACCTTTCCAGCTACCAATACAGAGCGCAGCGCTGTGAGGGCTGCTGTGGGGAAAATGAACCCCATCCCAGGCAGACCCACTGCAGAAGTAAAGGAAAGTCTGCAAGCTGTAGTTGAAAACTTGCTGTAGGTATGCAGACTCAGAGGGTAATAGAACAGAATAGACAGAATGGCTGCATGTGAATTTCTAATGTTTAAAATTTCTGTTAATTTTAGGTCGCATGTTGCTAAATGATTCAAAAAAAGGCCCTCCTCATTTACATTATCGCCGCCCCTATGGCTGTGCAGTGTTGAGCATCATGGATGTACTTCAGTCAATCTCTGAAATAAAAGAAGAGAAGGATTTTGTTCTCAAAGTTTACACGTGAGTAACTCCTAGAAGGAAAAGAATTAGCAAAAACACTTTGTACGTGTTGGGTGATGAGATACTAAAGCGATATTAAAAATCAACGTGCCCTAAACTCCATTTGCTGCTTTATCCTCCTCACAAGGCAAACTAGTGCTGCTGGCACTGGTTTTTGCTCCTTTATTATTCTGGAAGCTCATAGAAACTAATGAATATTATCGCAGATGTTTCAGGTATGTGAAATGCTTCTGAAATGATTGGATATTGCCAAAATCTCTGTGACATCCAAAGCTGCACTTTTATTGGTATGATTTATTTAAAATTTGCTAAGCTCAAATCAAAGAAATATGCTGTTATTTCACCTGATGAAGGGATTAGTTACTCACACCCCACCTATTATTCCTTACCAGTCCTGGTGACCAACAAAAGAAGTAGAAAACGACTGAAGTCAACAGTGTGTGGCCAAAAAACTCAAAACAAGACAACATTTTTTTGAGCAAGAATCTATCTTCAGTTATTTGTGATTTTGAACTTTGGAGTAGCAAATTCTTATGAAATATGGTCTCACAGTCATAATAAAGAGGCCACAGACAAACTGTCTGGAGACTGCAGGGAATATTTAAATCTCTTGTCAGTGAGGATAAATACTGGCAAGATCTGCTTTGCAGATGGGCTGAGATACATCTGACATTCCTTTGCGGTCTGCGGCCACTATTCCAAGTAATAACTTGGGGAGGGTATAGAACTCTGTTATGCTTTGAGAAGTGCATTCAGCAGCAGAAAATCTGACATTCAAGGGAAACTATAAATGAAAAAATGGCTTTCACTGTTCACTGAAAGATTCTTGGATATCTCTTCATACATTACAAATCTGTAAGTCCAAAGAAAAGTCTGAGTCAGCTCTTCCATTCTTCTTTTGCCAACAGTTATGAAAACTGTAGCAGAAATGTCAAGTTATAGGGAAGAAAATGGTCATCTTTCTTCTCTTTGTCAATAGAATTTGGATAATCTTGGCATTTTGTCACTGTTCAGTTTCAGCTTATCCCAAACCAGTGGTTTTGGTTATATAGTTTATGTTAATACTGGCCTTGTAGATACGGTGTTAATATATTGCAACTGCAACATTTTGAATGTTTACAGTAATGGAACATTCTGCATATCAGATTTCTGTTTTGATGCCCTTTTAATGCATCTTTAGCTTCTTATTCACTGAAAACTAGGAGAGAAAAAACTTGTAGAATACCGGACTTCTCCATTTGTCTGTGACAAATAAAGTCATGCAGCCAGTTAGAGCAATCCAAAGTCCTAGTACTATGATCAAAAGAATCACAAGATAGAGAGCTTTCCTTTTCTTCCTCTTAATCGAAGTGTTTTGTTAATATGGATTCCCTTTATACCACCCAGAGTACCAGCTGTATCTGCCTAAATGTTTAGGTAGGTTTATACCAGCTGTTGTTCTTCACGCTTGCTTCCCCACACCCTTTGTTTTCAACATCCACACACGGCCATTACAGCCTGCCCAGAGAAGAAGTAGAGCCCATAACAGAATTCAACTCCATAACCAGCTGCTTGTAATTTTTTACACTATTATAATTCACTTGAGTTATTCTAAGTCTTGTACATTATTTTTTTATGTTACTGCAGTTTGGAGTGTTCTCTGTAAACCTCGAACAAAAATCTTCAGGAGGGAAAACGGATATATCTAAAGGGCACCAGCTTATCCCTTTTGCAGCTTGAATAGCTGTTGGTCTTCCATGACAGAAAGTTTTCACAGGTTTATCTGCTTGCATCTTTTCTTTGCACATTCTTTTAGCTAATCTGCCTTTTCTTGCTTTGTAGACTAAAATTGAAATGACAAATTTTTGTCCTTCGTATGTTTAAAATTGTGTATGAACGCTTAAACAACGCTGAAGTGGTTTTCTTACCTGCTGTTCTCATTTTGGTTATTGTTAAAATGCCTCAGGCCAACCCAAAAACATCATAAAGGTGATATAAGGAGGGAGGTGTATTTGTATTTTTAAAGGAGCAGTAAAAAGCACTTTTTTTTGTGCACTATCTGGCTAAAGCTTACAGCTGCCACAAATGAGGCGGTCAGCATACAGCCAGAAAAGCCTTTTCACAGGGAGAAGCTGGAAAAAATTTGAGAGACTGAAAACCTAACAAAGGCCGAAACAAATACATGGTGTTACAATGGAGATTTTTGCTGGATCCACAAGAGAGAATGCTTGGGGGGGGAGGGAATCAATTTACTCACCAGTCTTTCTCAGCTTGCCTTATTATTGTAAAAGATTTATGTCTGAAAAATACTTCTTTCTCACAATCCAGATTTTCCTGTTTGTTAATCCCACAGTCATGTTATAATCTTACTAAGAGGATATAGTACCACAGCTCTAGTTATAAGCTTATTATGTAAAAGCATGAAGGTTTACTTTTATAATTCTTATTAATAATACACATGTTAAATGTTGAAAAAGTGAGTTGGAAACTAAATTCTTGATCCTTTTTTTCCTGAGATTACTTGATTTCATATTTTTATATGAATTTTTGTCTTTAATGGAACTTTTTGCTCATTGAATGTTACTCTTTGTGTCAGTCTTCCCACTCCCCTTAAAAACCTCATGTATTTCTCTTTCATCTTGTCTTTTTGAGTTTTATTTTTTGTCTTATTTTCTCTCACTCCTTTATTTTTCTCCTTCTCCAGCACTAGCTCTTAAAATTCCTTCCTCTTAATGTGGTGTATTGCCTGAATGCCTTTCCCTTTTGATACTCAGTTGTTGCTATTTGCCCAGCTGGACAAGAGCATACATTGCATTTCTGTCCCCATCTGTTTGACATCAGGGTCTGATGGCAAACATTCCAAATGGTAAATTTACTGTAGAACCAGCCAGCCTGAAAAGGTGATGGATGGCTCAGGAGAAAGTTCTTATTTAAAGAAGAAATATGTTTTGTAATATATTTGGTATTTAGACAAGTAAAATGTTAACGCATTACAAGCAAGTGTTTTCAGGCCAGCATTTCAAACTTGGAGAATATTCTTCTTCTTTGTGTTCAGGAAATGTAAAGTGCAGCTTACATTGGTAGTTGGTACAAAACTAGCTTTAAGCTATCTTTACAGTCCATTGATTTTGGGATAACTTTGTTCCAGGTTAATTTGCAGGCATAAGTCCTTGGAGGCTGAAATATATTTTAACTTGCACTCCAGAGGCTGGTACAGCATCTGAAAAATTATCAGAGGTTAGAAATTTTCAGTTGTCTCAGCTGTGAGGATGGAGGATGGTACAGAATTTGTCCTATAGGTTATCTCTCTACTTTAAGGAGAGTATTATTTGCAGTAGGATAAATGACTTTTAATGTCTTAGCAAGAGAAGAGAAATAAACAATGTGAAGTTAATTATTACTTTTTCCTGACAAGTCACCTGAGTATTGGTTAAAGTTCTGAGCTAGCACGGAACACCACAATTACTGAAAGGGGTTTTGTACTGCCCATTAATGTCTTAGCTCTGTTGTGTTTTGGTTTTGAAAGACTGTTTGGGGGAGTGCAAATGTAGTCAACTTGCCATATGCTTAAGTTCTGGAAGGTCACTTCAGTGCTGACCTGTCTTGAGTTACTGTGTGGATATCTGATCTCTCCTCCCAAAAAGGGTACAGTATTTACAGAAGGTATGGAGTAGAGCAACTGAAGTGTTAAATGGCATAGAGTTGTTTCTTTGTGAGAGAGACTGAGAACATGGGGAGCTTCAGCTTGAAGAGGAGAAAAGTGGTGCTGGGAAGGGGGTATGACCAAGACTTATAAAAGCATGGTGGAGGGTAAACTGTTGTTCACGGAATACAACAATACAAGAATTAGGGATGCTCAGTGAAATTGGTAGGAGATGACATTAAAAAAGATAGAAGACAATACTGCTTTAGAAAGCAGGTAATAATCTTCTGGGTTGTACTGCCACAGGATGTCGCGAAGACAGGCAGTATTAGCAGGTCCAAAGGGGATTAGACAAGTTTATGAACAACAGGTCCATAAACCTACTGCTGTGAAAGCAGGAATGTTGAGATAGGTGGAGCTAAAATTTCAAGTGGGATAATCCCAGTCTAACTGTACCAGATAATCTGGGAATACAGGCATACAACGTTTTAATTAAATGAATACTTTCGGATAGCATGCTGGGAGGAAGTAACTCATAATGTTTTTTCTCCATTTTTCCTTTTTTACTGTCTGTACTTTGGGTTTCATTTATTCCAAGTTGTCTATGTTCCTTTTGCTTTTATAATAATCAACAATTGTGGGGGGTGTCGGTAAGTGTGTCTCGTGGTTTAACGCCAGCCGGCAGCTAAGCCCCACGCAGCCACTTGCTCACCCCCCCCCTCCTTAGTGGGATGGGGGAGAGAATTGGAAGGGTAAAAGTGAGAAAACTCATGGGTTGAGATAAAGACAGTTTAATAGGTAAAGCAAAAGCCAGGCACGCAAGCAAAGCAAACCAAGGAATTTGTTTACTGCTTCCCATCAGCAGGCAGGTGTTCAGCCATCTCCGGGAAAGCTGGGCTCCATCACACATAATGTTGACTTGGGAAGACAAGTGCCATCACTCCCAATGTCCCCCGCTTCCTCCTTCTTCCCCCAGCTTTACATGCTGAGCATGATGTCATATGGTCTGGAATATCCCTTGGGTCAGTTGGGGTCAGCTGTCCCATCTGTGTCCCCTCCCAACTTCTTATGCCTCCACAGCCTCTCCTCACTGGTGGGGTGGGGTGAGGTGAGGAGCAGCAGAGGTCTTGACTCTGTGTAAGCATCAATCAGCAGTAACAAAAACATCCCTCTCATCAATGCTGTTTCCAGCACAAATCCAAAACATAGCCCCATACTAGCTGCTATGAAGAAAATTAACTCTATCCCAGCCAAAACCAGCACAGCGTGCCATAACAGACTTTGTGGGTTATCTCATTATTCTTGCCAGTATATGGTTTTGTAATACTGAAGTTGTAGAAAATTAGCAGCTACTACTTCTTCTAGATAGCCTTAATTCCTTTTACTGTACCATTCTTCAGTTACATAATACAGCAGACAAAAAAAATCCCTACTGTCTTCACAGTAGCTGGTTCATATCTTACCATGATTTTGCCAACATTATATACTCTTGGGGGGAAATAAAAAAGGGAAAAAATGTTACTATGCTTGGGAGAAGTTTTACAAAGTGATTTATTTCTCAAGATTCCTGTCTTGCTAGGAGCTGAAGGCTTATAGTCTTCCTTTTTTTTTTTTTTTTTTTTGTTACTTTTAAGGGTCAGTGGGACAGAAGTTTAATTTAATTGTTTAATTCAATTGCACTTCAGGAGAAATAAGATTCACTATTGCTGCTGAGTTAAAAATTGCTGACTTCATGGGGAATCTTTAAATCTTGCAGTAGTGATTTAAGTAAAACACAATAGAATTTAAAAGGCAATTAGACTTGAGCAACATACTGGGGTTTTTTTCTTTTCCTTTTTTTTCTTCTTTTTTAAATGATAGCACTGTTTGGTAAAGGTTCCATTTTTGTGTTTCAGTCAGATTATTACACTAGTAAAATTGTCATTTCAGCTGTGCTTACAGTAGTGTAAAGTACTTAATAACATTTATAGTGTGTCCCTTCCTTATGTGGTAACAAGCTATAGCACCGATGACACTTTTTTTCCTGGTATGATTCTGTTCAAGCTTAGTGAGTTTAGTGGCTTGGTTATACAGCTTTACATACACTAGTGCAAATAAAGTCGTGCGACTTTGATGTTAAGATAAATAAGAATCCTAATTCAGGTTGATAAGGACCTCTCTAGTCCAGCCTCCTTCTCGGACCAAGGCCAGCTATGAGATCAGACCAGGCTGCTCAGGGCTTTATTCAGTCGTGTCTTGATAACCTCCAAGGATGGAGACGGCACAGCCTCTCTGGACAACGTGTTCCAATTATACTTGACTGTCCTCATGGAAAAGCTTTTTCTAATACCCACTCTGAACCTTCGTTGTTTGTGTTTATGCCTGTTGCTTTACATCATCTCACTATGCACCACTGAAGAATCTGGCTGGCTCTTTTGTCTTAGTAACTGCTTGTAGGTCTTGGAAGGCTGCTGTTAATGTTCCCCCTCTTGCCTTGTCTTCTCCAGGCTGAAAAAGCCCAGGTCCCTCAGCCTTTCTTCCTGTGGTGTGTGTTTCAGCCACCTGCCCATCCACAGGACTCTTCCCAGTTGTCTGTTTTGTGTTGGAGAACCCAAAACCGAGCACAGTATTCTAGACCCAGACTAACAACTGCCAAGTAACGTCTTTTTCCAACTGACAGTATAAACATATAACCAAATAGTTAAATATTGGTATGTTGTGCAAACAGTAATAGTTCTGAATAGATCTCACCACTGGAGAAAGACTGTGTCTTTGCTTTGTGAAAAGGTCTGGGAAGTTCACTAAACATATAGTATGGATTACTTTTTGTGGGAGTAAGACTTTGGGTTGAATAAAAGTTGCAGGATGAAAAAAGACCTGAAGTGTATGGATACATATAAAATGTGATATAATAATTAGCTCAGTAAGTATTTATATATACATAGGGATTTTTTATTTTCCAAAATGTTAAGTTAGAAAAATGCTTCAGCAGTTGCAAAACCTATATGATATCTACATTTTGGTCCCTACCATTGTCTTAATACCTGAGGTTTGTTGTCTTTGAATGTGTAAGTTAATACCTAAACTCTTATTAAAGAGCTTAGGCATTATCTATTGTCTAGAAACAGGGAAACTTAATGAAACTGAAGATCTGCCTGTATCTGTTGGGGGTGTGATTCTGTAGGCAGACCCAGGAGACCTCTGAAGGTGCTGGTGATGCTGAATCCAGTGCTCAACACAACAGCACTAGTCACTTTTCATTAAAAACACAGCTCACAAGAGAGAAGGTTATATGGCTCATCTTTAATGTAATAGCTTAATAAAGAGGGATGCTTCAATTCTTTGCCTTTCTCCCCTCCTAATCTAACATCTCTCTCATACAATGGGACAGTAGCCTATGGACTCAGAACATGGGGCTTGTTTCCTTGATTACTTTCTCAGTGGCACTGCAGCTCTTGCTTTTTTGGCTTTGGATCCTAAACAGAAGTGTGGCACTTCTGACTCGGGGGCCGCAGATCCAGACAGAAGCAAGCATCTAGGTGTGCTCTTATTCTGTTCCCTGCTGTGCTGGCTCTCTGCTCATGTGATGATTTCTTAGTGGGTTATCATTAAAAGGAACCTGTATTTCTCCATGACTGGAAACGAAACTGAAACGTCTACTTCTGGTGCTCTCAGCCATCTCTATCACAGTGTAATTTCCAAATGCTGCAGTGTCTCTAATTTCTCTCCCCAGAATCTTGCCATTAGAGTAATGGGACTATCTATAGAGCTATAAATAGAGATAGTGATTTACAGAGGGTTGTGTTTGTGGTTTTTTTTTTTAATGTTGCTCCACTTCAAAATATTTATACATGAGGCATGGAATGGAGTGGTAAGAGTTAGTGGTTTTGACTTTCCACTACGCTGCTACACAGTCTGAGTTTATTGTGATGGCATAGCATCATGCTGCGGTAGAGCATAGCCTATGCTTTGTTATATTCCTATGTTCTTGTTGTCTTTATAATTCTCATTAATTTGTATTTTGAAGATAATATATTCCAATTTGAGGAAACAGTCCTGAGAAAGGTCAATAATGGAGGAGGGAATTGGAAGTTAGCCATGAAAAAAACAAACAGAAGGAAACTCTCAATATAAGTGCATGCAGTGTCATGCGATTAGTCTGAAGCCTCTGAAATTGCCAGGGGCATCAGAGTGGTGATGGGAAACGTTAGATGCTGCTGAATCCAGTAGCCTGACAGAGGTGAGGCTGCCACAGCTCCATGCCCCCAGGTCCCAGCAGGCACAAGGCTGAGCCTGTATCCCACGTGCACGTACACACAATACGTACACATACAGCCGGCCACGCAAATCAACACAGGCAGAAAGTACACATTGATACAAACATGTACAGCGCCAAAGGCCTCATCCTATTTTTCTCTCTGGTTTATCAGAGAGCTAAAGACTTGTTAGTGGAAAACATACATATATACATACATAGACACACGACAAATCCCTCCAGTCCCTGGTTTTAGACACTCAGTTCAGGCAGAGGGCGTGGCCACACAAGCATACTGACAGCAACCTATTTACATGTGAATGGGCCATTTTATACCGTTATCCCTCTATTTCCCTACAGTTCATATTAAGTCTTGAACAATGCCAAAATGCTCTTCCCCAGCATCCCATAATGAGTCCTGTATCACCAAAGGCAGTAACCCATTTCAGTCTTTAAAGTGACCCAGAGAGCCGTTCTGGCTGACTCATCGTGCTGAGTTTCACACCTGGACAATGTGCTGAACATCCTCCTGTGGCAGCCGTCGTTCCCTACCTGCCATTGTTCCTCTTCTCCTTTACGTCTAAGATGAGCCTTTAACTGCATAACCTAACAGGGAAGACAAAGTGAGGAGGAAATACTTAGAACCATTTTGTTTATAGGTGCTGCCATTAAGTGGTGGTCTTGGTAAGATGTACGACCAGCAGGTTTGAATCTGGTTGTTTGATCAAGGGCAGTGCAGCCAGCTATCCTGCCCAAATATTGTTTGAACAAGGTTACAATCCACATACCACACTGTTGTGTATTATTGGAACTAGTATTAACAACTGAATTTTTCCTGGTGAAAAAATACTAAGTGGAAATATTTGTCAACAGATTTCTCATAATTATATTGTAATTTCTATCCTAGAAAATTATTGAGGATTTACAGATGGTAATGTAACTGAACATGAAGTATAATGGTATCTACGAATGCTTATTAAAATTACATACAGATGAATAGACTGTTATGAAATGCTGCTTCAGAAGGTGATATATATATACAGAAGCATACTTTGTGGTGTTATATATTTTTGCCCTACAGTTTGGGATGCAGTTGCATCATGTTTCAAGGCATTCTGTAAAATATGTAGGTAAGCAAAAGTCTTGTTGTAAATGCCTGAGATACCAAAAAAATCACGGCTTTATTTAGTCTTTCAAATTTCACTTTTTATTTCTTGCTTTTAACTTTTTTATTAAAAACAAAAAGGTAATATATGGCAACAGTTAATTTCAGCTTAAAATTAATTTTCTATGTGCACAGAATTCAAATAGGATGTCCAGAGCTTGCTTCGTTCTGTGATAATGTGAAGAGTGAAACAATGGCTCTGATGACAGGAAAGTCACCACAGGCTTCAAAGTGTCCATAAAAAGGAGATAACTATTAGGGAATATTTTGTTTCCTTCCACTTCTAAAAACAAGAGTTATGTGGGATTTCTCTTCATCGAAACCCCACAACCTTTCATGTTATCTCTACAGCAAAGTTGACACTCCTGTCCGAAGATGGTTCAGCAGAAAGCTTTTAACTTGAATTAGTGTTCTTTTATTTTAGGTGTAACAACGAAAATGAATGGTGCCAGATCCATGAAAATATTATTCGCAAGTCCAGCACCAAATACACAGCACCCAGCTCAAACTATGGTAAATATTTACTTGTACATTTTTGTCATAATAACAGCTGAAGATTACCTTTAGGAAACTGCTGATTATTTACAGCAGAGAAATTCAGTGAGATGCGAAGTTATGCATAGCTGCATTTCTCTACTTGGAGTGATTTAAAGGTTTAGCTAAAATTCATTCATGTTCATTTTACAGGTGAAAAGCTGTATTGCATCTGCCAACTTAAGCAGGAATTACAAAAAAAACCAAAAAACCAAAAAACCCACCTGCTATCTTTCCTTCTCAGATATGGCTGACAATAATATTAATTCAGTATGCTAGATTTCCTTCATCATTATATCTGTAGTGTTATTTTTTTTCTCAAGAGAGGTCAGCAGCGGAGAGAGCTAGCGGCCTGCTATAGTATTAGCTTACTCTGTGAGTCTTCATGTATTGGCTGTTACAGTTACTGAGTGTATCTGTGCTTGTGAAAATGGCTAGCCCATGGGAGGATACAACATAAGCAGCAATCAGCATTGGCAGAATTCCTTTAAAAGTTTTTTTTCTTTTGTGACACTGGCTTAGGTTATTGTGATCAGACTTGGCTGTACAGGAAATGAAGAATTTAAATTTTATTCATCAGAATTTCCCTGAGTAAAACTGTCTTCCTTTTCATCCTGTATTCCCTTGAAAATTCCAGGTACAAAAATATCTAAGGCTTGCTCTCCTGAGGCTACCATGCATCCTTGTCAGCAGAAGCAAAGCCAGAGGTTAAATTTGTCTGACGTATCTGTCTGACTGTTCAGAAAATCCTGACCAGAAAATAAGCAGTGTCTTCATATGTACAAATTAATTATCAAGAAGATTTTCTGTGATAGTACTAAATGTTTCATTACATAGTTGAGGAGAATAACTGCCTTGGCAGAGTTTTTGCCACCTTTCAAATTCATTTTTATTTTCCTAGCTATAAATACAGATAAATATGGAAAGGAAATCTTGTTCTATCTTGTTACCTCATTTAATGATTTCTGTAAAAGGAAATCTTGTCCTATCTTGTTACCTCATTTAATGATTTCTGTAGTTTGCTAATTCAGAGATACCATTACTATTCCATTGCAAATGAACCAGCCGATAGGGTACAGTTCTGCTTCGTTACAGCTAGTTTTGCATTCATTATGGACAGCCTGATTCATCGGCATGGTGATGTCCTAATACTGATATTGTCTTAATTTCACTTGTTTGCATATTGAGATATTGTAGTGGAATATGCAGGTCACACTCCCATGGAAGATATTAAGCACAACAATAAGCAAATAAAACAGTTCTCAGGTTTGCAATTTTATTATATGCAAAGCTGGTCTCCTTTTGTGCTGTTCTCCTGTTATGGTTAAGGTCATCCACCACTTATCATGAAAGCATTTTCCTGAATTGTTTATAACTTTGAAAACTTGGATTGTTTGCATTTATTTCCAATGCCAGGTGTCTGCCTAAAGGTTTGGTTGGTTGTTTTTTTTTTTTCCCCAAGCGTGAGCCTTTTTGAAGTGCAGAAAGAAAGGGAAATACATAGCTTTTTACCCTTGCCTTTGGCTTTTTAAAATAATTTTTTCAAACATTTCGTTAAGATCTAGTGCATCTCTGGAATAGGAGATCAAAACTTGGCAGAGGTATTGTCCTAGTGGGAGGGGCAGTATTGCAGGCTGACATGATTTAAGTGTAAGTAATACAATTTGGGCCTCAGAACCTGCTCTTACAGTGAGCAAATGCTCAAATTACAAGTGTGATTTTCCCTGAAGAAAAGCTCTCTGGTTCTTTCTCTCCCCACCTTCCCAGGACTTGTATAAAATTAATCCTTCAGGTCTGCTGCAAGGAATAGAAAAAAACTGGAACGATAGGCTGGGCAGAAAAGAGGACTGGAGAGTAGATTTACTAAACCTCTTGGGGAGAGCAAGAAGCTAGGCAGAAGTTTTTTGGGGTAGAATATGTGAGAGGGTATCACGTAAGTAAGATACGTAATACTATGCTGGAAAATTAGATATTCTATTACCTCTAGCAACTTATTTTTATAGATAATAGATTAATTCTGGTGCTATTTGTTAAGTACTAGGGGTGTTGGGTGTGGGAAGGTCTGAACTTTCGAATTTGCTTCAGTCCTTTATGCTGGAGTTTTTTGAATTTATTTTCATTTGTTTGCTTTTAATAGCAAAAGAGCATATAAAATGAACAAGTTTTTCTGTTAAGTGGCAAAAATAGTCAAGACTGATTTCTAATGGACTTGTCTCCTGCGTTCTGTTAAACCTTCTGTAGCACATGCACACACAGATGTACACTTATACATGGTATTCAAAGGGTTTGAATTTTTTCCATGGTGATAAAGCCCCTGTTTTCCCTGCAGTGCTTTGCAGCGCTCTTCTGCCTGCTTAGCTGGACAGTTGCAAGTCCATGTTTTGGCATCTTTTGAGTACATACATGCTGATTGTCCAGCTGGCTGGTTGGCCTCCCTTTTCCTTCCTTTTAAGGCTTTATGGTCTTTTTCTATCCTGCTGCCCAGTATTCATAAAACTTACACAGTCTTCATGTTATCTAGATACCTGCTTATTTGCCAAATTTGACTGAAGCCAAAGAACAAGCTTGAAAATTATTTCAAGGGAAGAGAGCAGAAAGGGGGTGGGAGGTATATGATATTACTGGTTTCATTCCCCTAGTAACTTGTCTAACAAAATGGCGACTAAATATTGTTTGCAAAGCCCATATATTAAGCTTAGGAAATAGCAGAACTTTAGATGGCTCATACAAGAATATGTATACGAGGCAGTGTTTGTATGTGTTGTTCCAGAGAGTGAACAGAGAGGACAGAAAGGACTATTGACTAACTATCATTCATTGAACGAGATGAAGACTGTGAAAAATTACTATGTGAACATAATTCACATTGCTGTGTGAAGCTGGTGGTGTATGCTCAGCAGATGAGACTAAGCTTGCATGGTTGAGCTTAATCCCAGCATTTTCTGTTATCGTAATGCTTGACTTTGTAACTTCACCCCAATACATTATTTTAGGGGTGTAGCATGATATAAATTAAAAGCAACTAGAGAAAGCAGTTTGACTGAGATTAACTGTAATTAATTCTAGTCAAGCTATTCAGTTGATAGACTGAACAAAGGGTCACATTGGAAGAGCTAGGTGCTGAAGTCAGTTTGACCAGTTGGTACTCTTGAAACATGTAGAGGTACTGAAGGGAATTTCATTAAAGTCAACATTCCTGTATGAAGGAGGTAAAGAAACAAGTGGAACAGATACGCTTTGAGTTTGGGGGTTTGGGGGTTTTTTTTGGTTGGTTGGTTGGTTGGTTGGTTTTTTAATGGTGTTAAGCGGGATTAAAGGCACTTTAGAGATGCTCTATGGCATTGTGTGATCTGGTAGTTTAGGCAGAGGTGGCATTGCTCATACATGCATTGTAACCTGCTGTATGTGAGGAATAGAAATAACGCTAAATACTTCACTGTAACTTGTGACATGTCTGAAATTAAGTATTCTGATTTTAAATAGTTGTATTTTAATATAATGTTATGCTCTTAACTGATCACTTAAAGCAGTTTTGTTTCTTCCATTACAGTTTTAAATTACTCCAAGGGAGAAAAGAACTCTATTTATATATTTGTGGGTTAATTGTGGAGCAAAGCATTATTTTACCTGCATGCTGTGTATATACAAACATCTAATTCTTAGGTCTGAAAAAATGAGCATCTTTGGTTTTTTTTCCAGGACTTATAATCTCTCTTCAGCTTCTTCGTGGCGACATGGAGCAGATTCGAAGGGAAAATCCCATGATATTTAACAGAGGCGTCTCTGTTACCAGGAAGCTGGGTTTTCCTGATGTTATAATGCCAGGTAAACATAACAACTCTAATCTTAAAATATTGGTCCTTTTTTTCTCATGCTCTCCTAGACAAGTGCCACTGGGATGGGTGCCTTACTTGAAGAAGATTAGTAATAGAAGAGTTGCCTTATTTATCAGTAAACGCCAATTCCAGATTCAGGGAGGCATGCTAAAACATTCTAATCAATGAACATTATAGTAATAGAAGGTGATCTGGAAAGAATGCTCTGCTATTCCCCACACCTCCCCCATCAACTAGATATCTCTCATGTATGCTAAGCATAGACATGTTCCTTTTAAAATGCATAAAGGTTCTTCTTCACAATAATCCAAAGCCTGGAAAAAGAGTTTCCACTTTGCTGCCTTGATTTTTGGAGTTGGTATGATCCTGTTGTAATGGCTGGCAACGCATGACGCTGCAAATCTGGTCTGATTTTGGAGCTGGCCTTACAGAGCACCTAGTCCGTGCAACAGTTGTCTTGGCTGAAGCATTGCTGTTCTTCATTTGCTCCTTACTTCTGGAGCAGCAACTTGAGATGCTTCTTGTTTTGGCACAAGTTGAGATAGCCACAGTGTAGCCAAGAGTTCATTTAGCAGGAAGCTGGAACCTAGCCAGTCATGCAATCAATAGATATAAAACCTGTCATTACACTGTCTTGATTTTTACAGTGTAGTCAGAAATGGTCTTACTAATTATATTGCATGTATAGCATTTGAAATACTACCTCATTGCTATGCATTATAACCAAGACCAAGGGTGACTTTGCAGACATGGGAAATTTTATGAAAGCATAATGGGAAAAGTATCAGATTTTATTACTCGAATGATTGCAGTGACACATCAGTATCAAAAGTACTCGTAGCTTCATTATGGAGGCTCTTCAGAAAGCACGATAAAAATATGGAGTAGGTAGGAAGAATTTCTAGAAACTTAAAAGGATTTAGAACAGTATGTGTTTTATTTACTAACGAACTTGAAAATAATAGTAATAGAGCAGCAGAGGATGTGGGCTGTAAAGCCAGTTATAAATATTTGGTTTTAGTGACCTTCTAGCAGTTCCAGTCCTAACCCAAAGCAATCAAATAGAGAAAAGATTAAATATTGCATGTTGATATGCAGACACAGCTGCTGCAAGGTGATCTGCTGTAATTGAGATCACAGCTGGATGTGTCAGCTAGAATAGCTAGATCACAGCTAGAAAATTCCAATATCAAAAATAACATTTACATACCTCTATAAATGAATTGATTCTCCTGCAAGACTTGCTTTATCCTCCATTTCTATGTATAGAGCTGTCCCTCAGGTGCTTCAGACCACTGAAATATAGCAAGCTTAAGGAAGAGCTTTATGGCCTCAGTGTTCCCCTTAATTGTTTTTTCATTTTCTGGGCCCTAGCCTCTTTCTGCAAGCTGGCATCGCGGGCTGTCTTCCCTGTACCTCTGCTGTTTTGGGCAATGCTTTTGTCCAGGGCTTGAAGAAGCAGGTTAGCAGTTCTCCTGTGGAAAGTGTTCCTACCCTAAACTTTAAAAATTCTCTATTCATTGCAGCTAATTCAAATTTCCAAACTTTCTTTCTCTCTCTAATTAAGAACTCTAGCAAAAATACTGCCTCAGTGCAACAGATGTCCACCACATCTTAAGTATAGTATTATGATCTTTGTGATACTCAGCCTAGAGACCTTGGGCATTTAAGTAAATTAAAACCAGATTCCACAGCGTATGTTTGCAACACTCCCATTGTAAGGCTTGCTATACAGGTACAGTAATGATCTTCCCAGCTGTGGTCAGCCCATCAGTTTTTCAGATGGTAGTCTTCAAAAGACCACAGTTGCTTGCTAATGTCAAAAAAAAAAAAAAAAAAAAAGCTTACATTTGTGGAGAAAGGCAATTTGTAAATGTCTTTGAACACCAGGTAAGAAAAGAAAGGCAGCCATGGAAGTGTGAATAGACTTTCACTGTAATGATAAATTAGGATGTTGCCAGAGTAGAGATGAGATGTGAAGAGAGAGGTAGCCTTGATTGGTGCTCTAAACAAAAATTTTCATTATCCTGGGGATTCTCCAAGATAATGAAATCTCAGAAAAATTAGGAGATTAAAATATAATGTAACTTCATTGATGAAGTGAACAGTGTTCATTCTAATCACTTACAAATTTTTTTTGAAATAAAAATAAGTTTGGCATTATTCAAGGTGACAGCAGATATTTGCCTGTTGTTTGCTTTTAAAACAGTAGCTCAAACTGGGGTTTGAGTTTACTTGCTGTCCAGGATAGAATGTTTGGGTAGAGTAAGTTATCTTTCAGGTGGATTAGCCAAGCTACATGAACAAGGAATGCTTATCAATTTACTTTGTGCTTATGTTGTTACAGCCAGAATCAAACATTCTTTCTTAGCTTTACTAGTATTGTCTAAAGTTAGAAAATATTTTGGTTTTTTTTTGGGGGGGTGGGGGAAACAACCAAAAAAAACCAATAAAAAAAGCCGCAATCAAACAAAAAACCAAACCTGTCATGCACGTTAGCAGTTCTCAACCATGTCTGCTGCTTTAATTGTCTTTGTCAAACTACCTTTTCCTTGCTTTGCTTCAGAACTTTTCTTTCTTCTTAAAGACAGGGTTTCCTCTTTCAGAAAAGAGCACAGAAAGTTCATGACTTATGTTTTGCAAGTGGATGCAGATTTTTCAAGGCAGTGTGATTTAAAAATGGTTTTTGTGAATAAATTAATAAAGGCTATGTCACCTAGTATTGTTAAAATATGCAGTGATTTTTCTGCTGAACCAAGAAATCTGTTTTTAAAAAAGTACATAGTGCTCGCATTTCAAATGAGCCTTCCTGGTCATAGGTTTTAACATCTTCATTTTCTTTTTTAATAGGAAATCCTTTCACATGTACACATCTTAACCATTAAAATTATGTAGCTGTGTCTTATCACACAGTTTTCCTATCCCATTTTGTTTTCTAAACAGTAGCATTGGTTCCTGTACCAAGCCTTTTTTCCCCTCACTCAGATATGAGCAACGTAAGTGGTAGCTAGTCATCGCGAAGAAATAAAATGCAGCCAGTCTTTATGTGCTAATGTCTTGCATGGTTATGCAGAACAAGTTCAATATCCTCAAAAATAACCATGCCTGTCTTTATTTCTAAAGGTAAAATGTTCTTTGTTTCCTACTTTGTTGTGATCTGAGAAGAGCATTGTAAAGACTTTCATTACCTTTTTTTTCTGAATCGGAAGGGATTCAGTAAAACCAGCCTCATGAAGAGGTGTGGTGGGTTTTTGTTCATTTGTGGTTTGTTTTTTTTCTTTTCTAATTTGCTACTGGGTTTAAGACCATCCATCTGATCTTGACAATTTTACCTTTCCCCAGAGATAAAAGCAATGAGGCATGTGCTGCTTGCCTTTTGGATTGCAACTTTATTTGTATACAGAACTTGCTGATCAGAAATCTATTGCATAGGCATGGCGTTTGTCAGTTCCCCAAAGGACATCCCTTCCCTTCCCCATGTGCTGATAAGTATTCTGTCTTTTACTTTGATCCTCTGATGAAAAGTGCATGCTTCATCTTCTACTTGTGAGTGATGTTTCTTTCTCTTTTTTCTCTCTCCTTGTCTTAATTTCCTGGCTTCTCTCCCTTTCCTTTCCCTTTATTCTCTCCTCTTTCTTTCTGATGCAGAGATGAAGATAGTCGGGTGTAAGTTTCTGCTTTTCTGTGTAATGTCTGCTTATTGCTTGCTTTTTTCCATCTTCATATCTTTCATGGAATGTTGGGGATTGGTAAAGATAGCAAATCACGACATCATAGGGAAACTTTGGTAACAGAGAGGCGTAGGCTTTGTCTTACCAGTCCCTCTTCATACCACAGACAAATTTAGTAGCCATGACAGACGAATCAGTAGCAAAGGTGAGAAACATCTCGGCATCTATTCTGTCAGGGAGCACAAAGTCATGGCAGAAATACATTCAGAAATGGACATGGCAAAATCCATCAGCTATTCTCAGAATGCTCATGGCAAGAGAGTCAACAAGACTAAAAGACATAATTATGTAATAATTGTGCCCAAAAAGCATTTAGAAGGAGAATAAAAAAATATTTTTGTCATAGGTAAACTTGCAGAAATGGAAAGTTGGAGGAGATAAGAAAAAAATATATTAAAAATCAACTTTCTAGTGCTGAAAGGAAACTCAGGGAAATCATTGTATTTAAAAAGAGCATTGTATAAATTCTTTTCTATGCATGGAAGTCCAACAATGGATAGCAAATAGTCTAGTAAGTATCGTTTGTTCCTTTTCCTTGAAACAACTGAGTGTTCTGCTCACTGAAAGCTAGAGGAACACGAGTTAAATTTGCATGATGTTCTATTTATAGAAGAAAAAAAATTAATTTAATTTGCCATACAGGCAGTAGATGAAAGCTCTGTTTCCCTTGCTGCTGTAGTATTACTCCCAATAATGTTAATAGTTGCATACTGTAACTGTTCAAGAATATAGGCCTTAAAAAAATTAGCGACTGACTGGTGAAGGGGCAGGGAAATAAGCTGTTGAAATGGAGCTAATGTGATTCCCAGAGACTGTCTGGCCATACCAGGCTTCTTAATTTTAACAGGCCAGTAGTAGTACAGTGGGCAATCCAGCAGAGTTTTACACCAGTGTCAACGGTGACTTCACTGTTAAAGTGCGGGAAAACCATGCCGTGTGAGGTCTTGCTGCTCTTTTGAGACGTGATTGAGAACAGGTCCATAACGGTCAGCCAGCAAGAAGGCCAGAGAGCGTTTGACACCCTTCCCATATGGTGCACTTTGTCAGATTTTTTCTTTAGTCCGTTTGGTTTGTAAAAATAATGTGATGATCACAAAGCTGATTGTGGTCATCGTTCTGTTCACCTTGTCTGTGTTGAAATTACTGCACTTTAGAAGTAGTTGCGTGTTTCTCGTTTGGAGAAAGTTGGAACTTAAAGTAAGAATGGTGTATGCTGTTTGAGATCTGATTCCAGTTACTGGCACCCTGCTCTTTGTGCAGTGGCCTCCAAAGCTACTGCAGAGAAGAGCTGTCTGGTTTAATGTGATACTCTTGGCCAGAAGGAAGAGTAAAGAGCTAGAACAAATACAGCCAAAGCACAGTATAACACTATCCCTGAATATAAGTATTCTACATTTTATAGTTTGTTTCAAAGATTTTACTTACTTGCTGGACTGAGTCTCTTAGAGTCAAACCCTTAGTGGTTTAAACTGGTATAACTTCATTTAAGTCAGTGGGGTGATGCTGATTTACTCTAGTTGGGAATGTTCATTTATATATAGGAGACAAACGTATCGGTTTGTGTTTTCTTCATAACCGATTGTGGAAGATAACTCTGAGCGTCCTTCTTGCCTGTTCCTGCTCTGGAGGTTGTTGGCACTCTTGTAAAATTCCAGGATTTTGAGAAAGATGCTAAACTCAGTGATATTAGAGTCAGCTAGACAGTATACATCTTGAGTAAACAGGACCATCTCAACAGTTTAAGAAATATAAGCATAAATACTAATTTTTATAGATAGATTGTTTTTTATATCCTTGGCTGCTTAAACTGTAAAAGACTGAACTTTCAGTTTAAAAAAATCCAGTGAAGATTCTCTGAATAAATACAGTTATTCTACTAAGTTACTTGAAACTAGACCTGCACATCCTTAATGTTGTGAGCTACCACTCTTGCAGGGTTATGTTATGCGTCCTTTACAGGTTCACAAAGTCACAGAACATTGACCTCTTAGAAAACAAATTTGCTAGAATTAAGATGTCAGAGATTTGTTTGCCTCTTTCTCCTGTAGGAACTTAGGTGAATTATGTAACTTTTTTTTAACACAGTATTCACCTGTATAAAACAGGGACCATTGCTGTCCTCAGTGTACAAAATCTTTTAGGATCCCTTAATAAAAAGTGTTAGATTAAATGCAGATGGTTTCTGTAAACTGTTACTACATACCAGTTCAAGTAACTGGTTAGTCTTCTGGTGGAAAACCTACAAAGCTTATCAGGACAAATGTCCTACTTATTCTAATAGATACTAGACAGTTATTGGCCATTGGACTACTTAATGTTATTAAGTCTTGAAAATGATAAATAGGTATTTGGAAGTCTTCCAGTACATTTCTTTATATTGTAAACACAAAATCAATAAACGGCTCATGCAGCCTTTTCCACCATTCCTTTTTTCCCCCTCTACCATTAAAATAGTTTCAGGTGATAGGAGAAAGGATTTCATTTTAATATAAGCAAACCCTCCAAAGCGGTAATTTATGATTTATAATTTAAACAATTGTATGTTTGGCGTAAGGCTTTGTAAACAGGTTAAAACAAGCAAACAAAACAAAACCCCCATAAAGGTGAAGGGAGGGTAAAGGAAGAGCTGCATAACACATCAGAAAATAATTCTTTTTTCATTATTCTGAAAAATACTGTATTTCAAGACATTTCATAAAGAATTAGTAACTGCATATGTTAGAACTGCATGAGTTTTATGCTAAAAAGCAGTTTACATTTGGTTTTAAATTGAAAACAGTTGTTGAGAGATGGGCTTTAAAACAAATACCATTCTGAAAACTCTCACTAGGTTTTCAGTTCATCCTTGACAGCCATGTAACACAAAGAGACCCGAGCTTAAAATGTCATCCGCAGGTTTTAGTCTATAAATAGTTTTGGCCCACTAGCCTTCTAGCACTTTTTTTATTCCTGTACTAATGATAGGAGGCCACAGCTAACCCAGTTTTACAATCTGCACTGCTCTATGTGTGAAGATGTGAGGCCTAAGTGATCCAGGTTGGTGTACCATGCTGTTTGTCTCTCAAAATGCAAGAGTTACTGTCACTTCAGAGCCAGTACTGCTTGTACAGTAGTTTGCCACGCAAAGGGTGTGAATTGTCTGGTTTGTTAGACAAGTTCTTTATTTATCTTTTTCTTTTTACAATGGAATTAAATATGGGAAAATCTCTATCTGCCAAGATTTTTGACTTGATATATAGCTGTCATTCTGTGTTAGAGCTGACAAGGATCACTTCTTGATCGTACTGATCACACTTTTTAGTCACACACAAGCTGCACGGCACTATGTGTTCATGCACTTGTGTGGTTGTTGTGCAGCATGTTTTCTCTAGCCTTGCAATTTGCATAGTCAAAATAAAATTTTTAATAAACTGCTCTGCGCTCAAGCGTTTGCTCTAGTTTCTGTGCAGCCCATTAGTGCATCTGAGGTCAAACCCCTCAAAAAAAGTAGCAACTGGAGGGAAAAAATGGCTTGTGCGGACTCAGCGAGCGATGCGGTTAACTAATATGTTGGGAAAAGGACATACTTCCTTGTAGTCAGGTTATTTTCACTGAAATAATGAGTTTGTAGTTTTAACTCCAGATTTTCAAGAAACCAGTGGGCTCCATATCTGATAGTTAAATGCTTTTTTTGTCTTTGCCAGATGCATTTACTTTCCTATTTTTACTGTATGTTAATGACCTTTTCTATTTTTTTAAGATTCAATAGAAAATATTTTTACAAGAGAAGGTGCACCATTATACTTCACTAAAATACTTTTTCCCTTCTTTTTTCTTCATTTTGATGCAAATCCACTGGTTTTTAGATTCCTCTACCCCCCACCCCAAAGGCATTTTTTTAATTAGTGCAGTAATATCCCTCCTGTTAAGCTGAATGGAAGATAAGATGCTATATATAACCAAATGCTGCCTTTAATTTAGGCTGGAAAATGATTTGCAATCTGACATTGGACTTTGTGTAGCCAGACTGTCTTCCAGAAAAGGGGTCATAAATAGGAAGCTCCAAAATGCTAATTATAGTGAGTACAATTAATTTCTATTAAGAATTATAGCATACAAATTGCAACTTTTTTCCTTATTGTGCAAACTGCTAAGAAAAAAAGATGGAGTCTGTTAAGCAGGAGAATTTTCAAAAGAAAAGTCCCTACTTACAAAACTCTTCACAAAAGGTAATTTATTTCCTTGATATTCCTAGTCAACATATAGGTAGCTTAGGTTGATTTTTGAACAGCAAGAGAAATGCACAGATAATTTTCTCTGTTGTTGTGGACTGTGGAATGTTGCATTTGATGACTATTCTTTGATGAGAAAAAGCAGATCAAATACTTGAGGTCTTCCACCAGCCTCTTGCTGTCATCTTTTTCCCTGTTAATGAACCACAGCATTTTCAGACCTCTAACTGTGAGGTGTTTCAAGCAGTCAACTCTGAATTCACAGTGAGAGTGAGGTTGATGGAAAAAGGAGGACATTTTGCATACAGATTTTCATTCATAGAGCGTTCCTAGCGGAAAGCGCTGAATGTCTGCTACAGAGCTGTATTTTCCATGCTTAAAAAGTGGTACTTATCTCTAGAAATAAAAATCAAAGTAGAGACAGGATTGAAAGCTTTTATTGTTTGTCCCTACAGTAGATTAAGAAACAAGTTCTGTGGGGCTATGGACTTCAAGAAGAATCTGAAGTGCTTCTTTGACAGACACAAAAGGATATCCCTTACTGCCTGAAAGCAAATGCTGCCTATTTCATTGTGCTTCTGATTAATAAACAGATTTAACTGCATCAGCTTCTCCAAGTGGAAGAAATCAGACATTCAAGGAGTCTTTGCTTTGCTGGATAACCATTCCATTACTTCATTATTTAGTCTCTTGAGGCTGCTTAACAAAATACTTGCCTTGAAAGGGATTAATTTTTTATTTTAACTTTTTGTATTTTTATATATTGCCCTTTAGTATGTTTGCCTTTCTGGCAAGTAAATATAAAGAAGTGGTAAGTGCGGACCATCACGAAATGGTGACAGTAACTAAATCTTACAGAAAAATAGGTGCTACCTGCTATCCTTTTGGTGCATGCTTTTGAATTGACTGCATTAGTTTTGAAAGCAAGAGTTTCCCAAACCAGATTCTAAAAAAAATAAAAGTGAGCTAGAATCTGTGAAATTCAGGATAACAAGATGCTGAGATAGATGCTAGCATTTCTATTTCTGAATATAGTCACTTGCTCTGAAAGCTCTTGAAAATGAGGTAGTGAGAAATTGGCAAGTATCCATACTGCCCGCTTTCTTATATCCATGCATATGGATACCAGAGGCTAGCCAGAAATCTAGCAAAAAAAAAAGATTTATAATTCCTTATTAATCCATCTGAACTGAATTACAACCAGGTTTCCAAGAAGGCTGCTTTTATTTTGTTGTTATGATAAAAAGAGATTATGAAAATATAGAAAGTACTTGAAGAGCTAACTGAATGTAATTTTCTGCTGATCATCACAAAAATACTTATTTTTCTTAAAATGTATTGAATATAGGAAGTCTGATGTTAATGATGTTTTGTCAGGCTTAGCCTGATACTTCCAAATCAGCTAACTAGACAAAGCAGTAGAAGGTTTTTTTTTTCCCTTCCCCGCTTACACAATAAAAGCAAATATTGATTCTGAGTTCACATTTAATAAAGGCATTACTAACAATGGTCTGATTTATGCACTGATATTAAAATGTTCATCTTTATTAACAATTAACTTGCTGCTTGGAATGATTTGGGCATCAGCCGTAGTCTTGCAGAACACAGAAAATGATTTGCAGAATCAAAATACGTTGTGCACAGGCACTGAGTCTTCCATGTCGAATTTAAGCATGTGACTCCACTCTTTTACTGTAGGTGATATACGCAATGACTTATACCTGACATTAGAAAAGGGAGACTTTGAAAGAGGTGGGAAAAGCGTGCAGAAGAACATTGAAGTGACCATGTATGTGCTCTATGCGGATGGAGAAATCTTGAAGGTAAGTGCTTATTTCCTCTGACCTTCGGGGGCCGTCTGCTTGCTCCATGGATGTGTTCTCTCATTTTGTTGTCTCTGATGCAAGGGAGGTGCTAAACTAGCTCATACTTCCCCCCCTTCCCCCCCCCCAAGTTTTTAAACTGTATATTAGAATGAAGAAGTGTTCAGTTATAAATTTGAAAGAATTTTGAGCACTTCCCCTGTATGGGAATAGGGACTTGGAGAAAATATTCATAAACTGAAAAGCTTATGTAATCTCAAAATGTGATGACAGTGGCTGTATTAAAAAGAAAATTTAGAATAACTGTAGTCAGGAAGAACTGAAGAGTATATGACAAATACCTAAAATTAAATAATGTGTGTCATACAACATGATGAAATGTGATTACAAGAAAGACTTTTAAATCTGAGTTGTTGGAGTTATGGTACTGAATGTAGTTTTGGAAAATAAATTTGAGTAGCCTTATTTCCAAGATCCTGGCTTTCACCCTGGGATGGCTCCATTCCAGCTGTGGATGGCGATGTTTGATCTTTTTCTTTCTTCCTCTCTTCTTGCTTTTAGTATTATTGAAGAGAAGGTAGATAAGTCAGCTTGGTGTGGTGTGGGAGGGTGTGAGGATAGAGCAGTAAATGGAAAGTATTTCAACCTAAACATCTATCAGAAATGAAGAAATGGTTGCATTAAAATGTATTAATCATAACTTCCCCTACCTTTTTTTTTTTTACCTCCACTGCAATAAAATGGTCTTTGTAGCCATTATCATAGAAGAGTCTAAACACCGAAGTGCTTGTGTACCAGACTCATTGCCACAGTCTGGTTTTTTTAATCAAAAGGAGAACATTTCCTTTATTACTACAATTGCTTGTGATTTCATTAACAGTAAAGTCTGTCTCTTGTAAGGAACTGGTTTGTGCTCATAGCTGTTGCAGGAAGATTACAATCCTTTTCTGTTTAATTGCATTAGGCATACCTTTCAAATTGAGTGACAGATTTTTAATCATCACTTTATTTTGCAGTAGTCTGCCAAAGACCAATATAGGTCTTTACCCTCCAGACTGCAATACCAACATCTTCAAATGCTAACGTATGTTGTGGTAGCTAATTATACTGTAACTGTGGCTAATTATTAAGTATAAAAGCTATATAATTTCTAGACATTATCAGTCTCAATTTCTTCTGTGTTTTTGTTTGGAATGGTCATTCACAGACACGAGGTTATCTTTTTCTTACCCTTGCCTGTTATTACTACTGTAACAGTACTTCAGGGCTTTACGTGGGATAGTGGAACAGACGGTACAAACAGAGAAAGATTAGTAAGTAAAAGGTGGTCAGTCCAATTAGAAAAAATTCAGGTGAATATTTGTCATGAAGGAGAGATTTTACATAGAAATGATCTTTTGTGTTTTTTAAATTTAAGCCACAAATCTAAAAGAAAACCTTTATACCAGTTTTTATGTTATTGCTCCTCTGTATTGTTGCAGTCAAAGCAACAAAGATACTTCGTTTACATTGAGGAGATCTTTGGTTCATGACATCTACTGGTGCCTAAGATCCACTGTATGTCCTATTAAATGTATGTGGCTGCTCTAAGTCTATAGAAATGCCCTGAAAATTATAAGGATTCAGCTCCTTAAACTGTAGATTTCCAGTTTGTTTCAACTTTCAGAACACAGATTTTGGCTGTAAAATACAGGCAAAGTTTGTGCTCAAAATATTCCCATGCTTCAGGTGAAAAGCCCTGAGAACAAAGAGCTCCATCAGTTCTAACCACCTACCTGTGCAGTGGGTTTTGGGAAGCCTAGGTATCCATTTGTCTAAAACTTAACACAGATCTGATAGTCTGGGTTATTATAGTATGCCGCTATAAATGGATGCTGGTTTACCTCTTATTTTAAGAATTTAGTTTTAAACCCTAGATGGCGTATTTTTCACTGCAGCTGTCTGGTTTATGTAATCTTCGGTATGGACACCTAGCACAGTGGGAGATGACCTGCCATTTTCTATTCAGAGCGAGCTGGTTTCACCCAAAGACAGAATGTAATTTCATTTCTCGATCAAGCAGCTGTAAAGAGACTGCTAGATCAGGACTTTCATTTCAGTCATTCAGCATAATCTGTAAGAAAATACTGAAGACTGCAACAAGAGAAGTCTTTTTAATATAAATGTTAAGAATAAGGTGGGTGTTGGGTAGGGCTTGATGCAGTACTGATGAAGGGAATTGCTTTGTTTGGGTGCCCTGTCCCCTGAATGATCACTTGTGTGACCCGAGGTTGCTTTCACAGTCAAGAGTAGCTATTTTCTTTCTTCTAGCTCGTTTGCCAATTATGACCTTAATTTAGTAACTTTCACTAGGTGATATAGTAGAGAAGCTAATAAAAAACTCCAGGCTTTCAGCATTCTGCCTGTACTACTGTAAGTTCCATCATTGACCCCAAAGCACTACTGTTCTTGGTTGAAATATCCTTTACTTGGCCTTTTCAAAGCAGAGACTGCCAAATGAGGAGCGTGTGCTGAGTTACACAGTGCAGTGAGGAAATTGCCACAACATTATCATCTGATATTGGAATAAAATCTCTACATTTTTCCTGATCAGCAGCACAATCCAAATCTGAATTATGCATTTGTGAAGACTTTAGCAGAACCATACACAGTGATAATGAGAATATTCTGTCTCAAATCCTTATTGCTGTTGAGTATATCTTGGTCCAGAAATAGTCCTATTGAAAGCAGTGAAATTATTCCCAGAATATAGTGCTGTTCAAAATGAAAAAGAGTATTTTCTTTTCAAAATGGTCTTGCTCAATTGTTAGTAGCTTTCAGTATAGTCTGAAAAATAAAAAACCGTGACACATTCCTCACTTATTCTTCTTTCTGTTCCAGTAGCAGGAATATCTTATTAATTGCAACGCATACCTTAAACGATAAGATTATTACCTGATACTTTTTCTAGTTTAGCTTCCCTTACTTGCCTCTGCCCTATAATTCACCTACATATTTGGGTCTTATGGTAACTAGGTGTATGGAGACTCGTTTCATGTTTATATTTTGCAGACCACAATTCAGAATTAAAGATTAAACAATCCTCTCTCCTCAGACTATAGATTGTAGTATAAATGCATAGAAACTAAGTTAACAACCAGAAGAAAAGACTCTTCACCTGTCCATTTATTTGAAGTTGATAGCATGAAATAGCATTCAAAGACTGACCATTCATCTGCCAAGGCAGGCAATTTTTTGAGGCAACAGAAAAAAAGCTCACATGAAAATGTGAATTTTTACTCTACCTTACAGAAGAAATACCAATACTATTTTACTTTCTCCTAAGAACTTAATGGAGAATGAGGTTTCAGAATTGCTGTGTTGAAGCCCAACAAGTTACACTTATCAAAAAATACAACTGGGATATTGCAGGCATTCTGTTTTTTATTACTGCCACCACTACTCTTGTTCCAACCTGTTAATGTCTGCAACAGTTAATTCTTGTTGTTGTATTAAAAAAAAAAAAAAATAAAAGTCACTTTTATGCCGGGATTGTGGCACATACCATGTGGTTACTAAGGCTTACTTGAGAGGACTGAGTTTTGTGAGTAGATGCTACTGTCACTCAGTTTGGATTAGAGCCTTTGCGATGAATCGTTGTCCAGGGAGGCTGTTCTTGCATTGAATCCCAAAATTCCAAAGAACTTTTCTTTCTTTTGGGGCTCCTTCACAAATTCTTACCTTTCTCAAAGCCAGAAGAACATTACCACAGGCCGAACTAACTGGGTGTGGCTAATGGGATGATTTGATAGTCCCTTAATTACAGATGAAAAAATCAAATCAACATTGTCGGTATTTTCTTGGGATAGAATTTAGAGATGCTTTGGGGAAATGACCGGTAGTAGTTCTTGTCATGATACTATTCTATGTGGGGTGTTTTTACGTCAGAATTTATATTGCATGTGTTGTTCTGAGTCTGCTTAGCTTCTCTTTCTTCCTGGATTAATTATCCTTAGAGATGCTAAAAGTGAAGAATCTCTAATCTGTCTTTTTTTCTGCATGGTTTTATAAGATGTCATTTTTTTTGGATCACTTTGTAAGTGCTAGGTCTAGAACATGGGTTAGTGCTTATATTAAAAAAAAAAAAAGTGCTTCCTGCTCCATGTCTTCGTTACAAAGGACCTTTTACTGTCCTTTTTTTTCAGGGCTTCAGTATTTCTCCTTGTGTTCTAAGGATTTCTGTATTTCCTAAATGATATCCATTCATGTTTTTCTTCGTCTGTATTTTGAGAATGCATAGATTGGTCAAGATCTCTAAGCTTTTTATATCTAAAAGCAGAAATTTAAATCCCATTATATTTTTTAGGTGATGACTATTCAACAGAAATTCTTTGCTTACCACTAATGAAGTGACTCAATTGGAATTTTCTGGGATACTCAGTGAGGCTGGATGGTTGTAGTTTCAAAAAACCAACATTTTTAAGAGCTTGAAAAGTTCAGATATCACTCTGAACTGAGATACTGAAGCAGAAATGTGATTAAATGATATTTTCAGAAAAGTCTGATATTACAAGTGATGGTCCTATTAGGTCCATTTGGGGGGGAGGGGCTCATCTTTATATATTTGGACTTACATGTTTATCGTATCTATTCTCTGCTTGATAGAAAACTTATCCTAAATAATAAGGTAACTTAAATAACTTAAGATACTGGAATTTATCCACTATCATAGGTCTTCTAGCTCATCCTTTGACCCAAAACACAGTTTAAAGATCTCTTCAAAAATTTCATGTTTCATTGTGTCTGAGTTTCTGCTTCTGACTCTTCCTTTATGTCTACAGAAAGATATGAGTTATATAAAGGTTATCACCGTGTAATAAAATGACTCATCCGTAATGATGTGATGTCTTTTAATCTTAAATTGTTTTCTTTTGTTGCAGGATTGCATCAGCCTGGGCTCAGGAGAGCCAAGCAGGAGTGCATACCACTCTTTTGTCCTTTACCACAATAACAGCCCTCGATGGGGGGAAATCATCAAGTTGCCCATCCCTATAGACCGGTTCCGTGGGTCTCACCTCCGGTTTGAGTTCAGACATTGCTCCAGTGAGTGCAAAATATAACCAGCAGAAATCTAAAAAAGCTGAGGTCTTTCCATTGTCAGTTTTATATTTGGATGAGGATGCAACTGGGTGGAAAGCAGGAAGGGGGTGCCAACCTAAAATACAGTGAAGGTGCACTGCTAATTAGCTGGCTGCCACATTTATTAAACAGCACATTAAAAACATTGTGAACAGTCGGCACAGGGCAAAACATTCTGTAGGTATTCTCCCCTGCTGTTCTTTTGCGGTGTTTTCCTGTAGAATGTTTCCTTTACAGCATGTATATTTTATATTTTACTATGTTCAGCATGTTTGTGTTTGTTTTGAGGCTTGTCGATCACTTGCATAGAATTAGACATAGTACATGACACATTGTTTCTTGTGTAACCTGCATGCTTTTTGTTAGGCATGCAGAGGAGTTAGTGAATAACCTTGTGGTATATATGGCCAGAAGAATATATACAAATATGATTCCTTATTTCTATCTCTTGCTACAGCAAAAGACAAGGGAGAAAAGAAGCTCTTTGGTTTTGCGTTCACTCCATTGATGAGAGATGATGGCACTACCTTGTCAGACGATATCCATGAACTTTACGTTTATAAGGTACCAGTTCTTCTCTGCAGACTTTTCACTGACTCATCTCTACTTCAGTTTAAATAAGTAATGGTCATTACATTATCTTCCCCCTCCCCCCGCCATTAGAAGTGTGTGAGGAACAGATTAATAGCAGTTTCAAAATTTTATAAATTCAAAATCACATGACTAGGTATGGATACAGCCTTCTATTTTAGGTACAGCTTACCTTTTCCCTTCAGATAATGATGATTTGTCTTTGTTAATCCTATCCATTTTGAATTCAAACATGCTAGTGTTTATGAGCGTTCAGCAGTTTTACCAGCCTGTGGCATTACTGTATACCTTTGTGTTCTGAAATTACGCTGTACTTCAAGTGTATCATGTTACAGTGCTACAGCTTGGCAACCCTGTAGCAAGGGGTTTAGGGGAATTGTTTGGGTTTTTTTTCTTCTTGCTGATTCACCTTGGTTTATTTCTTCAGTATGATTTTTTAGACAGCAGCACTAAGTTGTACTGTTGGAAGATTGTGATGAGTTCTAAAGAGTTACAGTGGTGAGGAGACCACACTTTGTAGAGCTGGGTCTGTTTTGTGTATGTGCAGGCCCCAAAGGTGGTAAGCACAGCTTTTTCTTAGAAGTGTTTTTGTGCACCCAGAAGATCAATAAAAGTACTGTTAGGCAATTGCTGTCAGGTTGTATGTGGAATGAGGTAGACTGGGTACGATTCTTTTTTGTCCTGTACCTGCAGTGTGATGAGAACAGCACATTTAACAATCACGCACTGTACCTGGGGCTGCCTTGCTGCAAAGAGGACTACAATGGCTGCCCCAACATCCCTTCCAGCCTCATTTTCCAGCGCAGCACCAAAGAGACCTTTTCAGTCTCCACACAGCTTTCCTCTACCAAACTGACCCAGAATGGTAAGTAGCTGATCCTTCAAAACTGCCCAACGCAAGAGGGATTATGAAAAAGAGAGATAAGATGGGTATGCTTGTGCTCTGTTTATTTTACTGAAATACTCCTTTGTTATAATTTCATTATATGTATGCTTTTTTTTACTAACACTATTGGAATGAGCAGAAAGTGGTTATTTGAGGAAATAAGGATATTGACAGATGGCAAAGAAATTACAGACATTACTGTAAGTGCAAGAGAAGGGTAATATGTTAAAGCAAAGTTAATTTTCGTCAAATGATTGAAGAACAAAAAATTCAATGTTAGCACTTCTACACAATCCAAAGTTTGTTTTGTTCAGCTTTTGCAGACTTACTAAGTAAATAAAAATTTGTTATGGCAACGTCCCTGAAGCGTGGGAAAGACAAAAGTGGATTGTCCACAGTGCAGTGTCAAGTCACATAGGGAAAAATGCAGTCTTTACTCTTTCTAAAGTACTTTACCATTCCTCCATTCATTTCTTTGTTAGTAGTATTGGAGTTACTCCCTATTTTCGCTCTTGTTTTCCCTTCCCCCCCGCCCCCCGGAGAAGTGTGAACTGCAACAAGAGCAGAAGTGTAACATGTAATGAATCTCTGGTCGGTCTGGGGTTGCCCTTCTTCCCTCTGGATATGGATTCTAGCTCTTTCTCTCACTGTTCTGCAGTGGATTTGCTTGCCCTGCTGAAATGGAAAGCTTACCCCGATCGTGTGATGGATATTCTAGGAAGACTGAGACATGTCAGTGGCGAGGAAATTGTTAAGGTACTACGTGAAATAACAGTCTTTGGATGTATCTGTGATAGCAAGTGAATTCAGACCGGCAGTGCACTTCAGAATTTCCCCTCTTACTGTACTTTTCTCAGAGTGTATGAATTGGGATTTTATTTGGACATGAAACTGAACAGGAAGATACACTCCAAAAATTAATGGATGGTTAGTTCTTGGGATCAAAATAGAGCTAATCCTTAGTAAAATTCCCTCACCCACATATGCTGCGAGTATCAGGTCCTCGGCACCATTGTTCCACTCTGCAGGCCCGCTCCTGTTGAGCCACACTGCTTGCTGATGCAGACATAGCCACTGGTAGTGGTGTTTTGCACAGACTTACCTGTTCCAATAGTATTTTCTGAAGGACATTCTCTGAAATTGTGTTAAGTGTGGTTGGTCATGTCTAGAGTGAAGAAAAAACGGAGCTGACTCAGAAAACTGAGCCTTCTTAAACAGCTAGTAGAGTTGATCTATATTTCTCTTTTGCAAATGTGTTCCAAATGTCTGTGTAGAGGAGAAGGAAATGTGAAACCTTGAAAGTTGTTTTGCTCAACGGCCAGTGAACCATCCTGCAAACCCATTTTCCTGTCCCAGCACTGGACAAGTTGCTTAGAGCACCAGTTGCTCTCCAGTGTGTCTAACCTATCAGTATTCTATCTCCTGTCTGATATTCTCATCAAGTTTTGTAACCACTGTTGCCTTACATGCCAATCCTTTGTGTGACCTGAACTTTCTTAGGTTGAGGGAACTTCAAAATGCGTTTGAATACTTGTGGTCTTGTGGGGGGGCAGGGGGAAGCGCGTTCCAGATATCGCTCTGATAATTTCAGGTGTGCTGAGAACTCTCCCTAGAATTTATCTGTATAAATCTAGAAGTAAAAGGAGGTAATTTGTCATGGCGAACAACCAAAGAGAAATCCCATCGCTTAATTAGTAGTTTATGATTAAAGCCACTTCACTGTAACTCATTTGAATGTTGCTGTATCTTGAATGTTAATCTTCATGATAACTTCTTAACAGTAACAGAAAAGGACAATACCCCATTTATATTGGAATTCTTCAAGAATGTCATATTTTGTACACTTTTTTGTAGGGCAGTACAAGTATCTGGTTTTTTTATAGAGAAAAACATAAAAAGATATGGATTAAATTACTCCAAGGGGAGAAGTAACTTACTCCCTCCCTAAATCAGCTGCCATTTGGCATTGGGATATGACAAACAGAATGCAGTAATTCAGAAAAAAAGAAATTTTATCCTTTCAGATATTTCATAAATTGTTATATTTTATTTCTTGTTTTCCACATCAGAAATTTATTAGAATAGGTTAAAAAATCGTGAGTGAATGTGCAGTTGACTTAGTCTTCAGCGTTCTTCTTCACAGTCATCCTTTCTGAGGAGTGTGCTTTCAGGAAAGAAAAGCACTGAGTTGTCAGCATTCAGTAAGCCGCAGTGTTCTGGATGAAAGAAATAATTGGCAATATGTAACTTAACCCAATTAATGCTTGTTATAAAAGCCTTACTTCCTGTCATAGAACAAAAGTTTTCAATATGAAGCATAATTTGGAGCACCGGTTAATGTGCTTCCGAGTCTTAAATTTGATGACAAACAGTATCTGATACACTCTAATGATATAAGAATGAAAGTTGTTTTGCCACTGTTGTTAGGCAGCACTTTTAGTCAGCTTACAATGAAAGGAACACTCGGGTATATTTACAAATCAGGCATGCAGTACGTGTTTCTTATTTTTTGTTTTTCTGTCATTTTTGTTTAGAAATATTCCTTGCAAAGAGAAAAATTCTTCTTAGTAAAACCAAATGAAAATCTGTCTCATCATATGGATGAATGAAGTGGTTTGTCCTTGGCAAGTGTTTCACAAAGATACCAACATGTATGAAATAATTAAAGCAGGGGGGAAATAACTTTCTTTTGACTACAATTGCATTTGAAATTCTGTGTTTATTCATGTCATTTTAGTTCCTACAAGATATTCTCGACACATTGTTTGTAGTTTTGGATGACAACACAGAAAAGTATGGTCTGTTGGTCTTTCAGTCTTTGGTAAGCTGCTGAATTGTTACTTTTCTTTATCTCATGGTCAGTGAGTTTTATGTTTCTTACTATCATGTTGCCAGTATTTTACTTCCATGAAATATGAAATATTCAGCTGGATCCAGCCTCATGTTTTCTGTAATAATCTTGGGTGAGGAGGGCAGGATCGGAGGACAGCAATATTTGCTATGGCTTGGGAGAAGCAAACAGTAACATCTAATAACACAACTACTGCTGTTTAAAGAAACTCATGTATTTCATTGTTCCTTAGCTTGTGTAACGTGTTGATAGAAACTTAGCAACAATGTGCAATTTCCTTTAGTGTGGGTTCACTTTTTCATCTCCCATAGGTATTCATCATAAATCTGCTGCGTGACAGCAAGTATTTTCATTTTCGACCTGTGATGGACACTTACATTCAGAAGCACTTTGCGGGAGCTCTGGCTTACAAGTAGGTTTTGTTTACCCATCACTTCACGAGATGGTGTCAGCAAGCGTTTGAATGATGTCACCATCAGAATCATAACCTTCATGTTAGCAGTGATTTTCAAAAGCAGAACTACTCGGATGAAAGTTTTCTGCACAGTTATAGAGAAAAGCTGCTGAATGTCACCTGTGGCTAAGAGTGAGCAGGCTTTGGCATTTATCTTGCCTTGCTGATCTGGCAAATCTTAAATTTTTTTTTTTAACTGAAGAGATGCTGTCACTCAGCAACAGCTCATTATCGCTCTGTACTAATGAGCTACCAAGAGCATATACATTTCTTTTCTTCAGGATGTTGGGATATAAGACCTGTGTGAAAGCTTAGAGAACTAATTGTTATTTCCTCTTCCGAAGTAGACAGGTATTCACATAAGATGTTCTATTTGATTACAGTAAATGTATAATTTCAGTAAATCACAAACTTAATTTTCACTGTCACTTTGAAGATTCTGCCTTATTTTCTAGTATTCCTTTTTGAGTTTTGCATCAGAGAGACAGATTTTTGAAAGCAGTAACAGATATCATTCAGGGTGTTGGTTTTCCTTTCTTTTAGGCCATTTCTTTTGTATATTTAGCACATTCTATCTTTGGCCACAATAAACTATTAAAAACAGCTTGAAATTTATTTTGATTGATTTAAGCCATTGACGTTTTAGTGTAATTAAAAAAAAAAACAAAGAATATTCTGTCAATGGCAATTAAAAAAACTGTAGATACAACACTAAAAGGCATAGTCATGTTTAGAGGGTTAAAAAGTGTTTTGCTTTGTGTTAATTATCACCTCTTTCAGACAAAACAGATTATTTTTGTTAGTCTGATGTCTGAAATAAAACATGTTTTTAATACAGCTCTCTAAGTTAGTCCAAATAGTATAGTGTACTTAGGAAAATGCATGTGTGGTTTGGGTTTGGGTTTTTTTGCAATCTTAGTTTCTAAAAACTTCTTTCTTAGAGGAGATCTGGAATTTCTTATTAAAAAAAAAAAGTATGTTTTGGTCTTAGCCTTGATAAAGGCATACAATATAGTTCTATCTCTTTAATAACATCTTTTTGATGTTCTCTTAGTGTTCCTCATGGTCTAAGTCAATTACAGAGAAATTATTTTCTGGTTTTGAAAGTTAAATAAATGCATATATTATGTAAATTCAGTAGCTAGGACAGCTATAGCTGACCACTGAAATGGAGTGAAATGAGACTATTTTATAGATTTCTCCCTAAAACCACAATGTTTGTTGCCTGACTAATTTTAAAATAGTGCTGAAGGTTCTTCCTCTTTTCACTGTTTGTTATATTCAGAGAACTGATCCGATGTTTGAAGTGGTACATGGACCGTTCAGCTGAGCTTGTACGCCAAGACCACATCCAGGAAGCAATGAGAGTATGTATTCAATAAAAGCATTTGTGTGTCTCTTCCATCTGTGACTACAAAAGGGCCGGGGAAGCTGTAAATAAAATCAAGGGTAGTCTGGCACTGACTTCTTATTTGTTTAACCAGAATTTTTTTTATACATATATTTTGCCAAAATCTTTATTTTAGGGGGAGATTTACTCTTGCACAGAAAAAAATGGAAGAATTAGGTCTCCTTGAGTCTTTTTTAAGCCCTAGGGAGAGCTTAAGTGGGACTTATGAGGAGTATATGCACTGGCCATTTATATATGTGGTCTACACCTTGCACTTCAAGAAGCAGTTATTTTAAATGTATTAGGCACAGGAGCTGTGGATCAAAGATCCGCTTTTCATTTCTGGCTGTTACACAGCTTCATTGTATTATCAACTTAAGTTCTGGAGTATTTTAAGAAGCAGATAAATGAGCCTTTAACTGGATGGAAATTCTAACAACTGTCATTGCGCAGGACCTGAATCGCAGTTCCGTGATGAGAGTATGATCTCACAGGAAGGCACAGCTTTCTAATGGTGTGTGTGAAACAAAGGGAATATTTTTGGCGCTATTACAGAGAAATCAGAGAATAAATAAAGTATTAGTTTTACCATGTGTAATTGTAAAGCAGAAAGATAGTGTGTCATGTACGTAAATACAAGATTCCAAAATTTGCAGGAAGGTATTTTTCTTTGAGTGAATGTCCATCTGTACCTTCTTACTCTGAGCTGGCTTATGTCCAGACATTTGAGTCTGGGCACTTTTAGAACTAGTAGCTGTGGCAGAGATTAGCACTTCCTTTTTCTCACTTTTTCATGTCAGTACAAATAGGTGAAGCACCTCACAGGTGAAGTACGCGCACACATACATGCACTACTCCTCTAATTTCTGGCAACCCTTTGGGAGAGTCAGAGTTCGTTCCTTGTAAATGTATTTATGCTTGTGGCTTGGCATATATTTCAGAATTTATTATGGCTTTTTCTTTCTTGTGATGTTCTTGTTCTTTGTTTTTAGACTAATTTAGTCGGTATTTTTGAGGAAGTAATTTTTATGTTTTGAAAATCCTTGTTCCATCTGAATAGTAGGGCATCACCACCATCAACTAGCTTTCAAGATCTCCTGTTAAGATCATATCCTGATCCTTACAAGGGCACTATAGCAGTGTTTACTTTGTCTTTTGTAGATATTTGCATACTTAGAAACTTCTTTGAAATACGTTTCAACAACAGATTCATAGGGAATGGTAAAAAATGGGGCAAAGATGTCTTTTCAAGAAATTATCAGCTTTCTCATTCTTTTTGTTTCCATCCTTATCCTTCCTTTTTTTTCTGAATTACAAAGGAACCTATTGTAATTATGAGAGGAAGATCTCTAGCTGGAATGACTTCTAGGAGGTTTTCTTCCCTCTCAAACCACTCATTAGTACTGTATGCAGTGCAGCGAATACAGATGTATGATATTGTCCCTGTATGGTCTGCATTTTTTGAACCTCATTGTAGTCCTCTTCAGAAATACTAAAAATATGAATGCTGGAATGTCTTTCAGAAGCTCGGTTGTTCAACGTACTGTTTGTGAATAAGGCACACCCTTTCAAGGATTCCAAGGCAGTGCTTTGCCTACTGGGAATCTCAAGTCCTTGCATAGAAAGCAGCTGCGCCCTCTGTGAGTGAGGTCAATTTGAAGCCCTGACAGCCCAAGCCTTTCCAAGCACAGGAATTGTAATTTCCACCAGAATTTCTGCAGACCTAGTAGTGCATCCTCTACCACTGAAACTGCTGTCACATCTTACTCAGACAGTTGCCTTTGCAGATGTATCTTGGAGGCCCAAATTAAGGTCTTTACCTTCTTCCATTACAGAAAAGCGACTGATTTCCCTCTTTGTTTCCAGATTCTATTTCAGGCATTTGGAGCAAGTTTGTACCAAAACCGTTACCATTGCTAATGTGGCATTACCAGTACTATATTCTACTGTTGGGGATTTCTGTATTCTTGGATGTCTTCACTACATTCCTTGCACTAGTACTTCTTCAACTGAGAAAGCAGAATAGCTCTCTATCCCTTTTTCCCTGAATTAGCTGTTAAATGTAGTACCCTAAAGCAGGTGTTGAAGTATCTCTGCACTTTTTTCGCTCTTGACTGCCCATGTACATTCATGATGAATACGCAGACCTCTCGTAGGATCCTGATTTTCGACCTTGCCATTAGCAAGTGGTGCTCTAGACTGTTTCTAAAATTACTTCCCTCCCTCAAGACTGCTCTTAATTCTCAGAAAACTTCTATGAAACCTGGAGGAACCATAACCGAAAGGACGTCTCTACCTGTGCTAGAACACATGGCATCGTGTTCCTTTATTACGCCGTATAACAAGCTCCGTGTAAGCTGCATCCAGATACAGCTGCCTGTGCCTCCCTGGAGAATTCTGTAACGAAGTGTCCACGTATGGCTCCACAAACAGTTTTACTTTCCCTACTAGTCATGGCAAAACTTACAAAGTGTCTTTAGGAGATGCCCTTTCAGCTTCAGTTATCTTCCAGCAGTAGAACCACAGGTGGGTTTTGCCCAGATTGAGGAACCCACTGAAAAACCAAGACCTTTTCTTCCTCAGGCAGTCACATCTTCACATCAGTGTTCTGGAGCTGAACCACACAGAACATGCATCGAACTTTTTTTTAGAGACTTTGCGGTACTGCATACCATTACTATGGGGCTTTACATGAATCAGTGATACAGAAAGGGTCAGTCTTCCCAGTTGATTTCTTCAAAACCCTGAACATACTCTCTGAGCTGTGCCAGCCAGGGAGCTAGTTGAATAAGAGATTTGGAATTGCATTCTCAGCCTGCCTTTTGAGACTGGGGACTCCTCCAACTGTTTCCTTCACCCTGAATTTAAAAAACAAAACGTCAGTCTGTTGCTTTTGAGACCAGACTGTCTCTGGACTTACTGATTACCTCATTCAGAAGTAATGACCTTATTTGGTGATTTACATTTTCTACAGTCTCGCTTTTTCTAAAAGTAACAGAAAATTGCTCATGTAATCATAATGGTTCCACCCTGGTCAGCTTCTTTGTGGGACTTGCTCCTTCTTTTATTGCTAATGCCTTGAACTTTGCCCTAGGTCTTTTATCTGCTCTCGCAAGACTCAAATTGGTACCTTCCCTTGAACCTTTGCACTTTTTTTCTTAAAACTGCATAGTAGATGCTTCTTGTACTTGACGCAAGTGTGCTGTTCTCTGGAAAAAACACATTGACAGTAGCAGGAAGAAGTTTGCTAGCTGCTCTTGAATGGTGAAGTGGATACTTGGAGACTACTGAAAATGGCTTTTATTCACTTTGGTTACGACAGTGAAAGAAATTCAGACCTTCAGAGCTGATCCTCTTTACATACACTGTGCTTATGATAAGGTTACCCATTCTACATACTCCAGATTCTTTCCTAAAGTAATCTTCGGGTTTCTTGAGCTAGGAAATTAATCTGTGCTTTTTCTTAAAGCAGCTCTGTACAAGGTTGATTCATCTGTTCGTACTCAGAATATCAGGTATGGTTTGCCTTTTGTTTGAATTGAACAGATTCTTCATCTCTACAGCAGATGAGTCCAGATGTGCAGCTGTACTGTCCCCAACTGTCCACTGGATTTATGAATATGCTACAGTAAAACCGTCAAATGTTGTCTGAGCATAATCCCTGAAGGCTCAAGTGATGCTAGTGTTTCTGAAGAGTATCTTTATCCATTAGACTTGCAGAATAACCACAGAAATTTATCCACATTTTTTACCTGTGTTATCATAGAAGCTTCTAACTGATGTTGCTTTTGTCACAGTGGTCTTCTGGTTTTAATTCTCCTGGGACGTTGCAACCAACCACCAGGTAATCTGTGCAAGTTGAGATGTGCTATTCCTGTATTCACAGAGTGAACATGCACATGGACAGTCACTCAGAGAAGAAAGGAAGGTTACTCATTAGTAAGTGGAAGTTCTTTGAGATGTGTTACCTATGTGCGCATTTCTTACTCCCTTTTCTCATCTCTCCTGGAGTACCGCTGGGAGAATTTAGGGATTGTTTGGTTGAGAGGAAATAAGGTTATGACTCTGGCCATTTAAGTTTTGCATGTGATGTACCATGAGTTTTTAGGTTGCTGGTCACAGGTGAGTGGTTTGTGCTCACCTATTTTGTGCACAGGCATACAGACTACGTTTTTAAGAAAATTCCTTCAAGTTGGTGCTGGTTTTTTTATATCCTGCCAAACATAATAGAAAGCCTGAATTTTATTTCAGTGCACTTCTATGTCTTTAGGCACGTATATGCATCATATCTGTAATTTTGTAAGTTGTATAAGAGTTAAAGTTAGTCCAAGTGCTGATTTGTGCTAACAAGACTTGGTTTGCTTTTTTACCATCTTGGCCATGTGTCTGCAAACACACTGAACTCTTCGGTCAACTGCCTTTGTGGGTTCATTCTTGGCAGCAGTTTAGGTTGTCTGTGCTAAGGGTGTGGAGTGTCTCTGAAAGCCTGCCATTTCACTTCCAACAGAGAATTGTAGAAATTCATACATAAATCCTCTGATTCATTGCAAAACACAGTCGTCACATTGAAGTTACAAGCTTTCAGGTTAGAATTATGGTTGTCTATACCAAACCTATAGAACAGCTTGTACAAGCACCTGACTTGCTGTATTTGGTGTTAGCAGCAGAGATGCTAACCTTAAAGAGCTGACTCTTGTGAACCAACTGACCTGTGTCTGGAAACTATCCAGAAATATAAAGTGTTATTTCCTGATGAGGTTCTTTGGTGTAAGGAAGGTTCACTGGGAGATGTTTTAGTACAGAAGTTTAAATAATATACTGCCAAATTACCAAAGTTACCATCATTCCTGGAAAAAAAATGGCTGTAAGTATCAGTAGTGTTTTGAAATCTGTGGTGGCTTTATGAGGAATTTCACATTCCCATTCTCTACCCTTAAAGCTGTAGCATTCTAAAGCTTACAACATAACGTCATATATTCATGCATATAGTGTGGTGGTTCAATGAGGGGCATCTTATGGATGCAAAAATATCTGATGAAGGCAAAATTTGTATTTGACTTAACTTTCAGTTTGCAAATGGTGAAGCAAGACAAGAATACTTTCCAGCGAATACAGTGGAATATTACTAATGTTTCTGTATAGACTATGGTTACTGAAGCTCCAGCCTGTTTGTTGCCTGTGCTGAATTTTGAGGATATCATCAAGCTATGCATCACGTCTTCCTTTAATCCTGCTTTAATGGGGTATCATGTTAAGCACTAAGGGAAGGAGTGAAGTCTAAATGTCACTGATACTTAGTACGTTTCAGTGTTGACAGTTGTGTACACCAAATGATCGAAAAGGCCTTGTTGCTGTGTGGAATGTTACGTTGTGCTATATTAGTGTCTGTGAGAACCTTTGAAAGGTTGGTAAGCTTGTTAAAGGCTGCACAGAACAATGTCTTTTTCTTCATTGACACTGCTGCCAAATAAATGGAGTTCTGAATAATGCCATTTACAAAATTTTAAAGATGTTCAGGTTGAAAATTCAGACTTCATCTAGACATGTCACAGAGCAAATTATCATTCCACTACAAAAAGATCCGATTTGTCGGTCCTTCAAGACTGCAGCATCTATCACACATTGTATAACGGTGTTAAATGCCATCTTCTGGGCAGGTTATTCTGCCTCTGCTGGGTGCTCTCCAAGTTCCACGTGTGATGATAAAAGAAAGACACTTTAACTTATAGCTCAAAGTAAAAACAAACTCACTACAGTACTGCTGCTTGCTACCGTTATGGGCTGCCGGAGGGCTTCCCGTGCTGCTCGTTGCCTTCTATTTCTGCATCTGCGTTTATTTCTGTTTGTACATGTAGCTGCCAGAAATAAAGGTGAACCTTGCTGTTGTGTTCATATTGCAAAGGAGAGTCTCCTTTTTCCAGGTAACCCTTCTTCTGTTCCACTGACAGTCCGCTTATCTTAATCTACGTTAGCTAACTCGAGTAATTAAAGGTAAAATTTGAATGAGAACAGGAGAACAGTTTCTTCAGACACTTACAGTCATTGTGCCAAGTCATGAGAAATCTAGAAGTCTCTTATCTTCAAGATTTTCCTCAAATGTTACTCAAATTTGCCGATTTGACTTAAATGCATACTTTTTTGGTTAGTGGGACATGCTAGTAATAAAGATTATTGGTTGAGAATGGGTACTTGCCTGTGGGCAGCTCTTCCTTAACTGAATTACATAACTTACAAAACCTGTTTTTTCTTTCTCCTTCCTGAAGCTAAGAATTTAGTTGTTATGCACCTAGAATCTTTCCTGGTTCCCTTTAAAGCTCCTTTATTTTTCTTTCTCTCTTTTTCTCTGTCTTAATCTCCTTCCTCTCCTGCTCCTTAAGGCCTTGGAATATCTTTTCAAGTTCATTGTCCAATCTCGGATCCTTTACTCCAGAGCTACTTGTGGAATGGAGGAGGAACAGTTCCGCTCCAGCATCCAGGAGCTTTTCCAGTCCATCAGATTTGTGCTCAGCTTGGACAGCAGGAGCTCTGAGACTCTCATCTTCACACAGGTTTGCTGTTTTCTACACTTTAACTGGCAAACCAAAAGGCAGCTATTTTCTGCACAGGTAGTATATATGGGCACGTGACAATTAAAAGCAGGTTAGTAGAATTTTCCCCCTCTAACAAGCTGATGATACTGGAAAACAACATAGCCAATTCATGTCACTAGACAGTCGCTTCGCACCACTTCACAGATACAGGGGAGCTGAGCTGTGGACTCTCAAGGGCAAAGTGACTTGTCACATGAGAATACAGTTTTTGCTCTTCACAAAAGTGAACTGCATTTTCAAGGCTCTCATTCACATGTCTTATGGTTGGCCTCAAGAAACTTAAAATCTTTAATTGTAGTAGCTCAAGTCAATACTACTCTACTGTGATGTTGCTCAATTGATGTACTCACAGTCAGATAAACTTAATTCCAGCATACTCTAAAATTACGGTCAGAATCATATGCAGCCTGACCACAAGCATACTGTGATACCCACACTCATATTTAATACATTATTTTCATTATGGCCCAGATGGCTGCACAAAGAATTCATGTGGGCTTAAGATACTACTCAAAGTGAGTAAGGATGCTGCTAAGTTTTGTTTCATATTTTAAAGACCACTGTACTAAATTACATACTTCTGTGTTTAAAAGCTTTAATTAGTGATGTCAAATGTGTTGTGTGTGTCTCAGCTCAGAGAATGTCAAAATGGACCACCTAGAACTTCCTGGTAATATGAAGGTGATTTGTAATCACTAATTTACTGTTTACAGATGTTCTGAACACCTGCTGTAGTTTGCCAAAGAAGCAGTTGCTGTGAACGTTGCAACAAAACGGTGTGACTCCACTGGTTAGGGAAGCTGCCAGCAATGTGATCTCTTTCTTAAGAAGCTGCTCTGAAGGATTTTGAGAACAGCTGCTCTAATCTTTTATTGAATCACCCATTAGAGGGTGTAGTAAGATGAGCCAGGAACATGAGAAATCAGTGCACAGAATTTTGCAGGCAAAGTGACAGTGAGTGGAAACAGCATCTTAGGAATGCAGGCTGTTTGGGGTTTTTCGTTTGTTTTTCAGTTGTGTTGGTCACAACTACAGAGCGAGACTAGATTTGAGGATGGGGTTATCTTCCCTTTTTCTCTTTGTCTCTTTTTTTTTCTTTGCTCCTTTCTCTTGCTATGGTATTTCCTACTTTGGACTTTTGTAATTTGTAAAGCCTGTCCTTGTTTAATCTTTGAAAAGTTTACTTTTGTTTCCCCCTTGCCACTATGTTGCCCCTTGATCCCAATTGCCCCATAGGCCTCTCAGCCTGGAGGGCAGGCGAGCGGAGCTGGGACATGTGCCCCACAAAAATGTGGTGGTACTTCAAGGCCGTCATTTAATTCTGTAAGTAACGATCCCCAGAACTACACAAGTATTTCATCGTGGATGTTCCCCACTAATCCCTTTTCCCTACCCTAAACCCTCTTTTCCTGCATATAAACTGGAATGTAATGTTTAAGTGGCTGGTACTTTAAAACTAAGGAATGTGGAATATTTCAGTAATTAATGGAACAGCTTACAGCGTCCACACGCTGAAAAGACAGTACTGAGGGCGTATGCAAGATTATATACATCAAATTGTTCAGGAGAGCCAAGGAGATTATGTACTAGTTCTGGAAATCTGGATAACTGTTAAATATCTACAGAAATCCTTGAGGCCCTAGCAAACATAATTTTCTTCTCACTTGTCCTCTTATCCAGGATATTAGAGAGATCTCAATATAGTTCTTCCCAGCAATGAGATTAAAACTGATTATGTCCTTCCTTCCAGGCAATTAGTTTGACATGAGTAATGTTCCAGCATATTTTAGGGTGTTGTACAAAAGAAGGCCCTTCAAGGAACTGACGAAACAGTGTAGCTGTTGCTCAAGACGGCTCCAAAGCTTCCTGGAGAGTTCCCATGCATATCCTTAGATTGCTGCTGGATATCCTAAATCACCACAGAAATCATTCTGCCGTACAGTAATAGTTAGAAATAAGTTTAGGAAAACTCCTGTAAGGATTTGTTGGGCCAGTACTGTAATTTCACTTGCATTATCCTAAAGATAAAGACGATGACTGGATTTGCAGCTGTTACAGCCTTCCAAGAGTACCACGAGCTATTTAAATGATTCATATTTGTTTATTTTGTTAGTACATTGTATGTATGTAGCAACAAATAGGTGACAACACCCAGGAGGCTATGTGGGGTTTTGTGTAATCTGAATTGATTGTAACAAGACAAGATGTTGAGAGAGATAACGAGCGCAAAGAAGAAAGAGGTAAATTTATATTCAGAATAATTTAATGGGCTCTTCAGTGTTAGTTGTAAAAATGACTTAGACTTTGCTCAAAGACTATTAAATAGGTATCACTGTTTGAAGGAAAAGATACTTTGAGGAAAGACTTGGCAAAGAAGGAAGCTGTATATTATATGGGATTAGGAGAGGCATGCCAAGCGTTAGAGCCAGCATGGGAGAGGTGCAGGAATGTTTATGCAGTGAGAATGCAAATCTGTGAGGAAAAGGAGAACTTGCAGAATAGAAGAAAATACCAATAGGCAGTGAGGCTCTGGAAGGGCAAAGGTGAACAGAAACCTGCCACGAAGTTTGGCAGTTCTGCACTTCTGCAAGGAATCAGCATGGTTTGTGCGGAGAGCTTCCAACAAGGGAGGTGGGAACAGGAAGGAGGGCAGCGTGCGTGGTGGGGGCTGGGGTGGGCGGGAGTAAGGCAGCTGAATCAAAACCAGGCTGTGCAACCGTTCAAGAAAGCAACCATCTAGGAATTTAAGTCATTGGCAAGAGGAAACGGGTGTGGACCTTGGGTAGGATGGAGAGGAAGAAAGAGAGGAATTTTAATATGTTAGAGGTGTGTGGCACTTGGTGGGTATGACACCAAGACTGTGGAACTTGAGGTCAGAGCGATGCATGGGATTTTCTACTGTTATGAAGAAATTAATTGAAAGACTGTGAAATAAGAGATGAAGGGTTTGATTTGATTCTTTTTTGTTGTGCTGATACTGTTTCTGCGCTTTAAGAAACACCTTCAAGGATAGCTCCACCCTACTGGAAATGCCCATTACTGCAAGAATCACATGCACACTTACTTGCATGGTGTGATGCCTCTTTCACATGAAATTGCACCCCACTCCTGTTGCAGAAATATTGTAAAGTCACGTGACAGTGCTGCTATGGTTAAGGGTCTGTCAACATGTTCTTCAAATAATTTTCTGGACCGTTTTAACTGTCTTAGGTAGTTGCTCAGTACAAAAAATTGGTATGCAACTCTAATCAGAAGCAAGTTTTATATCGATTGAAAAAAGTAAATCAACAAAAATGGACTATTTTCTGTTCTCGGGTACCTCAGGTTTTTTTGTTTTATAAGCTGTGTCGTAAAATACAGCCTTTTGAAGCTCTACAGTATGTACGTGCTCAGCTTATCGTAAGACTTAGTATTGCAGCAGCACTTGATTTTTATATACGTGTGATTTGTTCACTGTGAACTTTAGGTATTGCAAAACATTAACACCAGCCATAGTGCACTATTTAGTAGCTTTTTGCAGACCCTTAATTCAGTTTGACTGTTGTTTCTATTTCACTGCATTTAGCTGCAGTTACAGAATGCAAAATACTCAGCTTCTTCATTTACTTTTTTCAGGCTGCTTTGCTGAACTCCTTCCCTGCTATCTTTGATGAGCTGTTGCAGATGTTCACTGTGCAGGAAGTAGCCGAGTTCGTGAGGGGTACTCTGGGCAGCATGCCCAGCACAGTACACATTGGGCAGTCCATGGATGTTGTTAAGCTACAGTCTATTGCACGCACTGTTGACAGCCGCCTGTTCTCTTTCTCAGGTAAGACAGAGGTATCTGAGGCTAAGTCTTGCCGCTAACCAAGAGTAGGAGCATGTTACGTTTATTTTGTGGTTGCTTTGTTGCAAACAATTCATTGCCGAACGCCAATAATCTTGTTAATTATTTATCTTGGCGGCATCTGATACTTTGTATTACTCTTCTATTGTTGTCATGGATGGGAAGATAACCTCCTTTCCAGCAAGCTTACTGTCTGAGAAAGAGCAACAGGGAGATAAAGTTATGCGAGAAATCCACCACATTCTTTTAAAGTATGTTTAGTCTTTGCATTATAACTTTAGTATTTCTTTAGCTCAACATACTAGTAATTCTTTAAGAGTTAATTGAATGAAGAAGGATTGAAGACTGTGAGTTTATTTCATACATAAATGTTTGAATGAAAGAAGTTACGAAGGTAATAGTGGAGGATAAAAAGCACCATTGGACCTACCTTCCTTGTAGTGAGGATCTCAAGTTAGTGCACTCAAATTACTCCACTCAATGCAAGGCAGGAATGATAACACAGAATTGTGTTTAAACCATCCATTGTGACTGTTTGTAAACTTTTTTTTCTTAAATTTGAAATTCATCTCAAACAATATGAGAGTGTAGAGAATGAGTAGATTAGTCCAAAGGTGGCTGCGAAACAGGCAGTGAATTTTATCTAATTATAGTGTTTTGAACCTATTGACAAAAACATTTGTCTTTGTGGGTGCCAGTTCATGGGCAGAAACCTTGCCTTCTGTCTTCTCAGTAAAGCCAGGTGTAACTTCACCCATGGGGTCCAGGGCTTTAGTCCTTCCCATTAACTTTCATTTCTCCTTCACAATGATACTGGCAACTAATGATGCTTTTAGCTGCTGCATAAAAAAACAGAAAGCAAGCTTCAGCGTTGCAAGGCAGCTATAACTGTATAGATACCGCATTTTCCACCCAACATAATGCTAGACCGCTATCCTATTCCTTCCCGTGGAAGCATGACCCAATATTCCCAGGTCAGCGCTCTCTCCCATGTCTGATCTGCCCCTGGGAAGATGAATCTAGTTCCCAAAGTTCTCTTTTGCCTGCCCACCCTACCTACTCTTCAGATCTCGCAATTAAAGGAAGATACGTTCTCTTTTTCTTGCCTGCCATATGATGAATTGATTTCCTTCTGTCTCTCCTATCAGTCCGCTTGCTGACATCTGCCACTTTTTTCCCCGTCTCCTCCTCTGCCCCCACCCCCACCCCCCCTGCCTTTTGGCTACTGTTTTCTGCAGCTGCTATCTGCTTTCTCTTCTTTAATAAGATTAAGGTTTGTAAGCCAGCTAAAGGAGAAGAATTAGCCAGTTTCCAAGAGGCATATATTGGAGAAGGTCTATTAGCTGTGACAGTAGAGCTGGAAAGCAACACGAAGTGAGGAAGTGTTTGCGCAAAAGAAATCAACATTAGAAAATACCAATTCACGACTGTTGTTTCCAAGCTGAATCACTATTGAGAACATCACATATACTGCATTTCTGAACTTTTGAAACTAGATGCTCTATTCATTCATTAGATACAGTTCTTAGAAGCATAGCATACTACAATCTGTACAATAGAAGTTGTACCAATCAGTCAAACATGCTGTATATCAGTAGGCTAGTTTGGATACCAAAAGGCTGCTGATTGGGATGGGTGAAATTTAATTTTCTTTTGGAAGAACTACGATCCGATTTTCCTTCTTTCAGAGTCCCGGCGCATCCTGCTACCTGTAGTTCTTCACCACATTCACCTTCACCTACGACAGCAGAAGGAGCTGCTTATCTGCTCTGGGATCCTCAGTAGTATCTTCTCCATAATCAAGACCAGCTCTTTGGTAATCTGCTGCTTGGTTTTTTGGGGGGGGTTGATTTGTTTTCTTTATTGCATCACTGATGTAGTAAAATGAAGACTGAGGGATTTTTATAGGTTAATACAGGTTTTTCGAAGATCCCTTTAAAACGAAATTCTGCTAACTTTCTGTCAGCAGGAGAACATCTGAAATGAGGGTCTGCTTTTGTGTGTGTGACTCAGAGCATTCTGATTACACAGTGTTCTTGCTGTTAGGAGGGAAAAAAGCATACCCATTTACCAGGTTTGACACTGAATTTTCTTCATCCAAGTCCAGAACTTACATGTCAGTGGAGTTTAAAAGCTCCACACAGCTCTAGGACTTGTAGTTCTGCAAGAGACAGTAACTAGCACTTTGTGATTCATCTTAAGAGAATACTCTAAAATTATCCAATCAATGAAATCACACCTCTGGAAATTGCTGCTGAGTTTAAACACCCAGCTTTGATCACCATACTCTGATCTGCAGTGGTAACTTGATCATTTAAAGCAATGCTCACAAACAGAGGGTGGTGAAGTTTCCCCACCTGACTCTAAAGGAGGAAGCTCATGGTACTAAATATAAATCATACCATTGTGTATTTCCAATTACAAGTTATGGTTTTGTGTGAAAGGAATGAGATGAAAGGTATCATGGTAGTAAGCTGAAATAATACTGTCATGGAATAAAAGTTCCTGAATGTAATTTAATCCCATTGTGTTCCAGAGTGTATGCAGACCTTTGATTATAGATTTACCTTTATGGCTGTGACCCTGAATATTTCTAACAGAGACTGACGAGGTAACACAAACACCCCCACACACCCGCACCCACACCACAACACTATCTGGTACCAATGAGGAATTTGGTTGTATTTCTTTGAAACTGTTATGGAGCTCTCTATCAAAATGAGTTTGTGATATGGCTGACGCAGCAGAATTGTCTTTGCCAATTCTGTTCTTTCCAGTTTCTAACTGTCTGTTTGCTCACCACTTACTGTAGGAGGGAGATGTCGTGGAGGAGGTTGAGATGATGGTGGAGAGCCTCCTGGATGTGCTTTTACAAACTCTGCTTACAATCATGAGTAAATCGCAGTCTCAGGAGGCGGTAAGAGGGCAGCGTTGCCTGCAGTGCACAGCAGAAATCACTGTTAGTAACTAACAATCAGTTTCTATTTCCTGCTTCTCTAACCTTTGGTTCAGTCCCTCACCACCACCGGCACCTCATTATCATCTCTGCTGCATGAATGCCCAGGGCTTTGTCTCTTTCCCTTAATAAGCCACAAGTCCGTTCCTTCCTCTGTGCAGTAGTGAGGTCTGCAGGAAGCAGGGGAGCTCAGGAAGCTTTTGTGGATTTCCAGGTTATTTTCCTGTTTGTCTTTGCAGCTCTGATTGAGAGTTACTGTTTAGAACTTGAGGAATCTACTAGCTGGGTAGCTGCCTGGGGTTTCACCCCCAAATAGGTATCACCAAGGGCTATATGAGTGTCAGGCTGTGATTCCTAAGACTGAGAACACCATAATGCTCAGTGGACAAGTCCCTTTACTTAACACCCTGGAAAGCTTCTGTCCAGGTTCACTGATTATTTCATGCAAAGGAAACCCAACATACTTTTGAAAAAGAAATTAACAGATCCTAAGGCAAGTGAGCGTGTTGAGCTTGGTGGGAGAAGAGGGGAAAGCCACCACTTTGTCCAGACTGCCAGCATAAGCCCAGGGGAAAAGATTTTTTTCTTTGACATGCAATGGAAGAGGAGAAAAAGAATAGAATTTTGCTGTCCAGCTTTCTTCTTTTCTGGATTTGTTGCCCTTTTCTGTTCTAGCCTATTTTAGTCTATTTTTGCTTGTCAGAGTCTCTAATGCAGCTTTTGCACAATGTATGATGTTAAGCTGTTCTTCAGAACATCCCTTTTTTTAGACTTCCTTTTTTATCAAATGTTTGAAACCTCAGAGGTATTGTTGGGGGCAGATGTACACTACAGTACACTTTTCACAGAAGAGAAAAGGTTGTATCTTCCCATGTTAGCTCAGATAAAGTAACAAATGGTAGAATCCTAATAAAGAACATGAAAACTTAGTACTTTTCAGACATGTTCTTTGATACAAAACAAGAAAGGCACTAGCTTGCAAATGTCCAGTAACATCTCAGTTTCCTTTTCCTCCTGCCATTTGACTGTTATCACATGCCACCTCACACATAAGAGCACACCGTTTTTCCTAATGAAGTTCAGCCCTGTAAAATTTATTGGAACAACCTATGGCAAAGCTTCTGGGTAGATGCTTGAGCCAATTAGAAAAAAAAAAAATTAAAATGGAATGGACAGTCTCAAGTATAAAATCCCCTTGTATTTGTTCCTGAATTTGTATTTCATAGCACAGTGATACGTGGAATCCTACTAGATACTGCTTAGAAAGTAGTTTGTGTATTTTCCACATTAATTGCTCATTGTCATAGAACAAGTGTCATGCGAGGGACTGGCAGTCAAAAGACATAGTCCTTAACGTTCTTGGCACTGCCTTGCTTGTTATCTTGAACAGACTGCTTAACTTCTCTGCTTTGCTTTCAGATATGTAAAATGGGGGAGCTCATCTTTGGAAAACACTTTGGGATGCTGTGGTAACTGGTTAGGGTGCATCTGCTTTGCAGGCCAGAAATGTAACTGTAGCTCATGTAGGCTTACCCAAACTACGTTAAGGATATTTTACTGGAATACTGTTAGTACTGTAGCTATGACAGCACATAACTTGGTGAACACTAATAAGCCAAATATTTACAAGCTTCCAGACACCTTTTGAAGCCCACACTGATCCCATGCTGTCATCGCTATATGGTTTTGAGTATCTGAGCCAATTAGTTTAAATAATTCCAGGTATGTCTGCATGAGCTGCAGTCACACCTTTGACAGAAATAGTATCTTAAGTAACTGAAAAAGGTGACTGTCAAAAACTGCATGCTTGGAGGGCGATTCGTTAATGTCTGTATTAATAATTTTAAATGATTTTTGTTTAGACCACAACATTGGTTAAAAGACCCTTAAAACTGGCATCTGTGGAGGAGCCTCTAAGAGGTGTATTCCCATATATTAACAGTAATTCAAGAACAGTTAACATGCAGTATTTTTAATCTCTGTGCATGTCAGCTTTCCTCTCATAGGCATTGGGGCCATTTCAGACCCCTCCCGTTATACCTTACCCCAGGTTGAGTTTTGTATTTATGAAATTTCAGATTGTCTGAATGAAATAGTTTCTCATTTGGTCAACAGGGAGAATATGTCTCCTGCCTTTTATCTTTGCTTCGTCAGATGTCAGACACTCATTTCCAGCACTTACTGGACAACTTCCAAAGCAAGGATGAATTAAAGGTACAACAGAACATCACGTTTGTAGGGTGATTCACTCAATGGGAGAGCAGAGGGAAATCCCTCCAGCATTACTTGCTCTGTTCATCATTCCCATTCACTGGCAACTCTATTCGCGGACCTTCCTTTCGCTTTTATAATAATAAGTGTTGTGTTACAAAAACATTTAAGACCACAGGGCACTGAATTATGTTCACAACAGCAAATCCCAAGATAGATGTTATTAGACATAAAAGGATGTCGTTGCTGTACCATATAGAACATACAGGAACAGGGTTTTTTTAATCCTGTGAATATAAAGTCAGTTGTTCTATAGCATTTTATTGGATGTTCAAGATGCATTGGAGCTTACTTACGAAGGGCGTTGATTTTATGCCAAAAGAAAATTTCAGGCCTTTTTGGGGATACAGATGTCTCTAGCAGATGAAATCTTTTTTGGGAAAGCAGTAACCTTACTGCTCCACTTGCTGCATGCTTCCCAAATTTGTGAAAGTTAACTTGAAATTATGGCTGTCCATGAACATGTTGGTGAGGGGTACAAACCCCTCTGGTGGCTTTTTTGCCACTGACATTTTGAAATGGCACATCTCAAAAACAGCAGAAACTAACTTTTTATCTCAGCTTCCACAGGAAAGAGGAGTATCTCTGACAACAGTCTGTTTAAAAGGCAGAAGAGTTTCATAAATAAAGACAAGATTTTATATAAAATGCTTTTGATTAGCGTGGCATTCAATAAAATATGGACAATAAGAAGAATGTAATGTGGCAGGAACTTATGTAGCCTTAACAAATGAAATGGAGAAACAGTGAGAAGTCCTCTCTGAATTGGCTTTCAGCTTCTAAATATTTCATGTGCATATAGAGAGGCATATCAGGGAGATAAATTTGGGATGATATGATTCTCACCTTTAGGTTGCAGGGTTCAATGCACCTCAGGTTGATAGTTATCTGAGATTACTACCTTTCAGGTAGCTTTCATGTTCCTCATAGGAAAATGATTTGGTAAATTAATGTGTATTAACTTTTAATAGATATTTTTAAAAGCTATCTAAACTATCGTTCTTATGTCAGACCAGTGAAAAGGTTTCTCATTGAACTGAAATTTGTCTTCACACCCATAAGAATAAACACTGCTGTATCTCTGATAATCTAAGGATACGTTCCAGGAGTGTCACAGAGGCTGAAGATTTTATACCCGACTTTTTTTCCAACTATCAGTTGACGTTATATAATAAACGTTGAATAAAATATGTTCCTTTTTTTTTTTTCCTTCAAATGTTGCTGTAATAATATTTCCAGTACTTTTTCTTGGATGGAAAGGCATTAGGTTCACTTCCACTGTTACATCTAGGCCAAAATAAGGCCAAAAGTCAAGGAGCTTCTGATGCTTTGCTCTTAGCTCAGTTACATCACGACATTAATCTCCTCTTCTTGAAGAAGCCTTGCACTGCCACTTTCTATGCTATCTTGATTTTGTGTAGAAGAAAAACAAAACAGTAGAATCATAGTTTGCAAGGCCAACAACTTGGCATGTTTTATCCTCACTGTTGTTCTTTATAGACATAGAGGAGCAGGTAGTGAGAAAATAGAAACATCTTCAGGTTTGGGTATTTTTTTTGGAAAGCAAATATTCAGCTGAATGTGTTTAAGAGATCTTTTCTGCTGCATACTGCCAGAAATGGGGTTTTCTGTTACTATTTTTAAAAGCATACGTAGGAGTTTTATTGGGCTTGGGTGTGTGTTTTTTTGTCAGATTTGTGACATAAGTGCAAAGAAATTTGGACAGATACATTAATTAAATGAATGCATGAATAAATTATGATTACAGTATATTTGAAAATAGCTGCAAATTGGCACTGGAACTCTGGATGATAATAAGAGAAGTCATATACAATTATGCATATAAGGAAGTTTTTCATCTCACTGTAGAAGTTCAGATTTAAAAGACAGCTGCAGCTTGTTTAGTACCTATTAGATGCATACAAAATGAAGAGAGCCATATCCCAATATATGTTGTTTCCATGTTTTCAGGTGAATGGCCTAGTAACACAAAGCTCAAGTGGAGCACACTTAGCTTAATTGTCTTTCTTATAATCAAGAAAATAGATTAATCTGCAGCTGCTGGTGGTTTTTTCTTTTTTTTTTTTTCCCTGTGTGATAGGAGTTCCTCCTGAAGATTTTCTGTGTATTTCGGAACCTGATGAAAATGAGTGTCTTTCCTCGAGACTGGATGGTGATGAGGTTGCTCACCAGCAAGTAAGTAGAGAAGAAGGTATAAACTGTTGACATTCCTTATCGGAACTTTTTTCCTCAGCTGGGCAGTTAAAACGTGTCATGCAGCGTGTTTCATCAGACTGAGATGTGATGATCAAGACAGGAATTCTGGAGTGCTCATTCTCATTCTGCAGTTATTTTAACACTCTGGACCAAACAGTGACTTCTGTATTCGTTCTGTTTCTTAAATTCTACCGGTATGCGCAGGTATCAAAGACTGAAAAGTTTAAAACCAAAGCTGAAGTAGCTACAATGAGGGTAAGTGCGGCACAGCAGCTATCATAACACATGGCAAGAACAGCTAGCCACACCAAGTGGTATTAACCGGCAGGCCTCTCGACTCCCTTTCTCAGTAAATTATGACATTAAACATCTGTCTCTTCCCATAAACATCAATCCTGAATCTACCTAGAAGGGAGGACTGTTATTTTAGAAAAGGAGGAGCAGACCCTAGCGATGACACCAAGTGCATTACACAGAATTATTTCTCAATTAAGTTGTCATCTACCATTTTAATGCTTATTTTTGCTTCTGATGGGTTAAGTACTATGCTGTTTGGAATGGCAGCAGTGTGGTGAACACAGGGTGGCTGGAATTATTTACCAGTTTCTTTAGATAAACTAACTGTAGACGTACTACTGAATAACTGATACTGGAGGGGTTCCCATTACAAGAAGACACCATGGAAGTTTTCCTAAAGGCTGACTGCTCAGCTGAGCTGTACGCTCTGCGAGTTCACCGTGCTAATGAAAAGTGAAATAAGTGGATTTCAGTATTTCAAGCGCAAAGATTAAATGAAGTTCTGTAAGAAAAGAAAAACCCACATGAAAGAGTAGTTACCTCAGATACTGTAGGCTACCTAGTTCCCTTCGGCATAGTTTTGCCATAAACCTTTGGACTGACAGGTACGTTCAGCAGTGTCACTGGAAGTATTGCTTGCATGAGAATCAAAGATGTGCAGTTTCTTTTGATGCTGTTGTTGTCTTATCTACATGCTATTTATTAATTCCTGAATTTATCACATGCCTTGATTGCCTTTCCCTAAGGTGTATTTAGCCATCTAAAAAAATACCAGGGAATCCAGAATTGGCAAAATGCTCACAAATATCTTGAGTTGAAGCATGAGCCAGATAAAGGACCATAATATAGCCAAGAATGAAAACAGCTCAAGCTTTTTGAGTTGCTCTACTCTGGGGAAAGAAAAAAATTATCTTTCTGCTTAAAACAGGAGGAAGATGGGTATATTCTTCTGTTCACTGGAGGTAATATGGCCCACCCATGCAAAACAGACAGGATTTTAAATACTCCTGTGTAAATACCAAAAGTAATCTTCTATCACTTAGTACAAAATGTTTACTAAAACATAGAAGGATGGGTGACTTCTATGTGAATCTAGCAGTGATTACATGAAGAACACTCATCTCTGTATGTATAGTAAAATCAGCACCACAAACCACTGTAATATGTTATACTCCAGATTGAAATGTTCTTTTTTTTTCTTTTTTTTTTTTTCTTTTTTTTTTTGACTGCAGTATCATAGTTACAACAGTTCAGTACCTGTCTTCTGCACTGCATAAGAATTTCACGGAAACGGACTTTGATTTTAAAGTAAGAATTGATGCTCAGAAAATGTTATGACTTCTTTTTAAACTAGCAGTAACAAAGGAACAAGAGCTATTCTCTACATTACCTGATTATATTTGCAATATTTTTTTGAGTATCTGTGAGGAAGATGACCTAACTGATAAAAGAGGAATTCGAATCTGCTGTGGAATTGAAGGGAAGTAGGACAGATACACTGTGAGATCAAATCAAGAAAACTGACCCCTCATAAAGGAGACAAGTATCGTCGTAAGCAGTGGAGCTAATGAAGCATGCTGTCTTGCAGATTCATGGTTAATAAATTGTAAACTCAGGCAACGCTTTTCCTGAAGTTGGGCATTCATGATCTTCCTCTCCCAGAGGTCTCTCTTTCTGGCTGTTGACTTAAAACTTGGAGGAACACAGTATCTTAGAGGGTGTTTTCCCTACGTCTGATGTAGTTGAAAATGGGCAACAAGTTCAGTGTTACCAAGGAAAAGCTGCCAGATGCGTACCTAAGCACGTGTACACACAGCAATGATGGCAAAAGCCTCGTTTCTTTGGGAAAACAGACTAAATTGTAGGACTCTCATTCATGATAAAATGTAATCTCTGGGGATTTTTGAGGGATATAATCTGTTCAGCCTACAGAAAAAACAATTTAAAACTTTGCTGAAGTCACCGGGTTTATTCATTTTTGAACTCTGGTGCTAAGAGGAAAGCCCAGTGGCATTACCTTCGTGGGTTTTTTAATTCTAGTTCCTACCAGGTTTTAAATAATCCATTGGTATCCTTAAGAGTTTAGTATCTCAATAGTTAAGATACATATTCATTAAGTTATGTCTTGATTACAAAAAGGAAGAGTCTGATTCTACATATAAAGGAACATATGTCTTCCTACACTTGTCTAAAACTTACTCCTTGGAGTGTAATGTTATAAAACTTCCTTCCCGTGTCACAGGTGTGGAACTCTTACTTCAGCCTGGCAGTTTTGTTTATAAACCAGCCAAGTCTCCAACTAGAAAATGCCACACCAGCGAAGAGGAAGAAGATTCTGGATAAGTAAGAACATGTTTTGTTGGGTTCCCAGCTTTTTCTCCACCTCAAAAATGAGACTTCTTTTTCTGCCACAAGTCCCTGTGATGTATTATGGAACTTGGGATGTGGAAATGCTTAGGAAATAAATAAGTAGATCTCTTAATACAGTGTTAAGTGATTAGTCGAGTTGTTTGATATTCTTATGTTGACTAAAACGTGGATTTGATTTTATTTTTTTTTTTAACACCACTGCCTTGCCAGGTTTTGTTCCATTAGGCAGCTGTCTCTCTCTTCTCTTTCAGATATGGCGATATGAGAGTGATGATGGCATATGAGCTCTTCAGCATGTGGCAGAACCTGGGTATGTCTCTTCCTTCTCGGTCCTAACAACCAAAGCCAGAGTAACCCCAGATTTCTGATGGAATTTTTTGTTTTAAAAACTTTTTGTAGCATCATAGAATACTCGGTGTCTCTTAAGAGTTGTAAAACCAGGAAGCACTTCTCCCACCAAAAGCTGTCTTCTGCACCATCTCATCATATTTTTTTTATTTGAAATAATAAATTCCTAAGAATTCGAATAGTTTCTTCTCAAATGTGACAGTGGCAGGTTTTGGTTGTTTTGACACATCAGTGACAGTGTTTATGTATTTGCTAACATAAAATCAGTTTTTTCTAATCCCTTCAACTGTGCTGCAGTCAGATTCAGATGGAGATACACTGTTCTGACTTTTGTTTGATCCACGGCTGTAAAGCAGAAATTTAAATTTTCACAGCTATAACCAACTTTGTAATTTTCTAGATGATTCAAAATTATAGAATCATAGAATCATTTAGGTTGGAAAAGACACTTAAGATCATTGAGTCCAACAGTAAACCTAACGCTACCAAGTCCACCGCTAAACCATAGCCGTGTGTGTCTGATGATAAAGCCCAGAAGTGGCATACAGTAAAGCTTCTTTTTTGGTGTCTTCGGGTATCTAGTACGCGTAACAAATTCTACATTACTACTTCAAAAAGAAAAAAAAAAAAGAAAGAAATAAAACAAAACAGAAACCCCAAAGCAAAACCCACAAAAGCCCTGTCCACAATAACGCAATGTTTGTGATAAAATTTCAACTTCTGCAGTTCATTTGATCTTTTCCTATATATTTTGATTAAGAAATTAAGCACGTTACAAAATGGGGAAGATCCTAGATTTTTCATCTAGAAGTATGCTGCAGCAGTCTTGGGTTTAGGTAATTCAGGATTTTGTTAATAAGAGAGCCAAATAACATGTACTGCATCAGAGCAAGTCCAGCTAGGCCAGTATCCTGTCTCCATCAGGGACTAAATACCTATGGAAATGTTTGAGGACAAAGGAAGCATATAGTATACTAGAGGAAAATGAAGCAATTTTTGCTGGTAGAGATCACAAATAATACAAGGTTCGAAGAACAGGTAAATCATTAAGAGGGCAAAGGAATGATATAAATCAGATTGGATAACTAGATAATGTGGCTGCAAGCAATATATTCAGAAAGCCAAATATGAACATTTCGAAGGAATATAGGGAGGAGTGCTATTCAAGAAAACAAAGACAAATGTATCATGCTGATAATCAGCTGAATGGGAGCTACCTGTAAAATGCCATGAGTAAAAAAGATACCATAATCTTTGAGAAAATATGTAAGAATCTCGAGTTAAGAGAAGAGGGGCAGTATTACTGCCACCGTTTTTTCGTAAGTGCAGCTTGATTCTAGAATAGTTTGCCCAGTCCTGCTTTTTACAGCTCAAAAAAACCCCAAACCCGAAACAAAGACAAATCGGACAGAGTTCAGAGAACAGCCAGGAAGACAACCACAGAAGTAAGAAAATGCCTTATTATAAAATATTGAACAAGCCTGACCCATCTTGCACAACTCACATGATACAGCCAGGCTTGATCGCAGTTTCTAAGCATCTGTATGGAGAGTAGAAGGCTCTCCAATATCACAGAGACCAAATAACCAGAAAATTATGCTAGACAAATTGAAATGAGAAGTGAGAAGCCCATTTTAGATATGTAGATACAGATACTTATCACTGAATGTTGTTCCAAATATGGCTATTTTGATTTATTCTGTGTGACTGCACAGTAACCATGCCACAGAAGAGACTGTGAGCAAAGTGCCTTGGGTTTCTGTTGCTGAGAAGCAATGCAATTTGGTCCTAAGCCAAGGTCAGTTAGGAAATTGAGACTTCCATAGCACTGAGGGTGAACAGCTCTTTAGTTCTTTGAAATCTATATATGTTGTTAAATACCACTGTTCTCAACAGCCCTTTTAAAATCTTTGTCTTCATCAATTAGAAGTATTTATGGCCTCTTTTCCCCCTACTTAGTATGTTTTAGTTTGGTTATTTTTGACAGTTAGAATTCCTTTGCAAGTAAAATGCACTGACAATTTTTGCTGGAGGCTTTCAGGGTGAAATTAAGAATGCTTTTAGAGACTTTGCAAGGAACAGTTTAAAGCAAATACTGTTTTTCCAGTCCTTTCAGGAGAAGAATGTGTTTGCTTTTCTAAGGCTCATGCCACTACTCTGTGCATGCCATTATTGCAAGGGTTCCCTATTTTCTCAGTGACAGGTAACGAAGGCTTTTATTTAATTACAGTTGCTTTGTGTTGTACAGGTGAGCATAAGATTCACTTTATTCCGGGAATGATTGGCCCCTTTCTTGGTGTTACGCTTGTTCCACAACCAGAAGTCCGGAATATCATGATCCCCATCTTCCATGACATGATGGACTGGGAGCAGAGAAAGAATGGCAACTTCAAACAGGTGAAGTCACTTCCCAAGCATTTGCAGTGTTCTTTTTCTTGCTCTGTCCATTTGCAGTGTCCAGCTGGAAGGAAGGAGTTTGCATCTGTTGATCCATTTCTGATTGTGAAGATGACGTCATGTAAACATAAAAATTTGAAGCATAAATCACAAAACTATTACAAGACTCCCAAGATTATTTGAACAGTGCACTTTATGGCAAGCTACATTTCCCCTGAACACAGAGAAGAGTTGCAATGTGCTCCTCACATCAGAGATGAGGAAGAGAAAAGAATTTTCGAAGTGCTGGGCATTCATTGCTCCCATTGCTTTCACTTAAGATTATTAGTCAACCATTAAATGGGTCAGACTGAGAACCAAAAATGGAGATGTAAAGATTTAGCCAGTATTTGTGAACACAGAGGTCTTCGCTTCTGTCTTTAATTTCCAGCTAGAAAGTGGCATCAAATAATTAAATAATTATACCATGCTTTGAAACAGACTTCGTGACTGTTTTTCTCTTTTTGAGAAACTGTAGCAGCTCTTCTGGAATGGTTATGCCCAACAACAGTTCTGTAGTTTCCACCTGCTGTGAGCTCTGATTGCGAAACAGGGAGAGGAGACTTTATCATTTTGTTGCCCAGTCACAGTCAGGGAGTTGCTTAAATTTTCCACTGCAAAACAGATCCCTGAAGTTCAAAGTATTAATAATGAAGGATTGGTTTGGACTGGATCCTCAGATGACAGTGCTTCATTATCATTGTGTTTGGGGTAATACCGAGGGCGAGTATCTGCAGATAAGTGCTCTGAAGGAGTAAATCCTTTTACTCAAATTACCATAATTCAAGTGATTATTTATTATCCACACAGTCATTAAAATGCCAGATCTAATCAATCGTTCCAGGAGAATAACAGACCTTTTCCGTAACCTGACCTATTAAAGGCTGTGTGGAAAAGTATTACCAGGAGCTTACGTTTTTCTTCCTCTTCAGCTCCTTTGATTATTACTATTATTATTATTTACTACTACACTACTATTATTATTACAGTAGCGTTTGATCATGGTCCTCTTTATGCTTGTTCTAGGATAACAATAGAACAGTCCCTGCCCTGACATTTACAGTTATAAATACCTACAGTCATCTTCAAGTTTCTGAACCTGTTTATACTTTCTGTAGCAGGACGAACTCTTCATAATCTTCATTTAATTTTTATACTCACTAATGTATTCTAAACTAGAGCTCCAAGAATATTTCTTAAATTACCTGCGGAGCAAATTTCCACACTGTTTTATGAAGCATATATCGTAACTTTCTAAGATTAAAGACAGAATAATCATCTGTATTAGTGAGAATGAAATAAATAGTTAATAAGGTTTAATACATCTTGTGCTATTTAACACTAGCTGCTGGAACCAGGACGTTACTTGTTGTTGTGTGTAATGCTAGATTGCTGGACAGATGCATTACTGATTTTGCTTGTGATCTACAATGACTTGACAGAAAAGAGGGCAGGTTTTGTTAATTTTGAGCTTTTCTTTACTTTTTGAATACTAAATTGGTTGTCAGAAAATACAAAAATCCTGGAAATTCATTTTCAAGCGCTTTTTTTATTTTCTTCAGTAGCTCATGTTTTACCAAGGTTATTTTTTCAGCGATACTGGGCAACAATGCAGTCTGATTCATGGACTAAATCAGGCCTCCCTTTAGTGATTTCAGCAACAAGAGCACCAACTCCATTTGTATGCCACTGGGTGATTTGGTTTTCCTTCTCATCTTTACCTCCTTTGCAATTTGGCAGCTGAAAAACTATGCTTGTCTTCAAATAAAAACAGGCTATATTTCTATAAACAGTTTCAACATTTAGGAACCTCTGTCTTCATTAGCACTGAAAGTATGTTTTCTGCAAGATTTCCAAGACTACATGAAATTCTTTCGTTTAATGTCAGATACATTGATTTCTGCACTTAAATCAATTTTATGGGAATATCTGATATCAAACTTGATAATAGGTCATAGTAGACTAGGGGGAAATGAATACATATTCAAAACCTTTGCAAGGGAAGAGAAACATAATGATACTGTTGTGGCCCTTTATATATGTAAGTGTGAAAAGAAAATGTGTCATATAATCATAGAAAGGCTTGACAAAACTGGGTTTAATGAAGAAATAATCTTCCAGTGTAATGATGACTGGAAATCAATTACCTACCAGCAGAACCATCACAGCAGACCAGTGGCAATCACATCATGAATTAGTTTCTCTGCGTGGATATTCTGTTACAGTACAGGATATAGTTCATCTGATACACTGGTTCACAGGAAGTGTGTCTGAGCGATTTATTTGATAAGAGAATAAACTTCAGAAATTCCTGTGGAGAAGCAGCATTATCTCCCCTGGGATGTTCATTTAGACCCTGGTAAGCAAAAGGATAATTTAGTTTGTCCTCTTACTTCACTGAAAAATGAGAAAAGTGAGTCCATTTAACTGAGCCACAGAGAAATAAATCACTTGCACGTAGAAGTGGGCAGCCCCAGGGCATGAGAAAGAAAATACTCTTCCAGTCTTCCCAGTGTTTGGAACTCTTGTCTTCTACATGAACAGCTAATTTGTAACCAATCCCTTCTTCATCCAGGTGGAAGCCGAGTTGATCGATAAGCTGGACAGCCTGGTATCCGAAGGAAAAGGTGATGAGAACTACAGGGAACTCTTCAGCCTGCTGTAAGCTATGCCAGTTTCTGCTCGCTCTGTGTTGTGCAGGGTCACTGGAAGAGTCAAAGGAGTGATCTGTGCAGTCCCAGCTGCAGTGCTGATCTTCAGAGAAAGCAGTAAAGGGCTTTCTGGCAGGTTTTCATGACATGGCTCAGTGAAATAGAACTATGTCACTCTTAATTATGAAAAGAATATAAAAACCTAAATTCTTCTTTGACTTCTTTCTGTGAAATCTAATATAAGGCTGCACAGGTAAGTAGTTATCATCCCTCTTTCAAAAAGCCAGTGCCTTTCTTTTTACATAGCAGTAAGTGAAATCATGGCCTTAGGATTGTTTAGAGAAACAGTGTACTATATAGCAAATCAGGCCTTTTTAGAGCAAGAGATTTTCTTCAGCATTTTCCTTTGCTTCTTCCAGTTTTTGAAGGTTGTGTTCTGGTTGGCTCAACAGTTTCAAGTTGTTTCCTCCAGAGTCTATCACAACACTGTATTTCCATTCCCTTTCACGTCACAAACCTGTACTCGTAAGGACAGAGACTTTACATATGACTTTCCACTTAGTTATCTTTGATTACTGATCCGTCTCCAGATTTCATGTCCAGTGATCCTAGTTTATTCCAAAAGGTCTTATTTTGAACTCTGAGAGTCCAGAACAGTTAGCCCTGAGTCTTTAATATTCAAGTGAGTCATAGAGATCATGAGCAGTATTTTAGTCATGCATTCCAGACATTTTATGTGGCCCCCCAATAGCATGCTAGCAGTTTGAAGCATAAACCTTTGTTTCACTAGAACCAATACTTGTATTTCGGAATTTACAATTGTGCATTCAGTCATTTTCAAGATAGATAAGCCTGCCCATCCTGTATGCTTATCCTTAGGCAGCATGTAAATGTATTCCGTTTTTATTTGCATATATTCAGCCTTGGGAAGTCTGGCACATTATGTGTACGCATAACATAAGTGTATTTCAGGGATAAAGGAAAGAAAATACCTGTCTTTTTTTTTCTTTTTTTTTTTTTTATTCACCTGTGTTGTGGTTTAACCCCAGCCAGCAACATAAGCACCACACAGCTGCTCGCTCACTCCTTGCCCTCCCCACCCTTGGTGGAATGGGGAGGAGAACTGAAAACAAGTAAAACTCATGGGTTGAGATAAGAACAGTTTGATAATTGAAATAAAAAATAAAATAAATAATAATGATAATAATTGTAATGAAAAGGAAGATAACAAAAAGACTGAAATATAACCCAAGAAAGGCAAGCGATGCACAATGCAATTGCTCACCTCTTGCTGACCGATGCTCAGCCAGCCCCCAAGCAGTGATCCCCCCCACCTCCCCAGCCAACTCCCCCCAGTTTCTCTACTGGGCATGACGCCCCATGGTATGGAATACCCCTCTGGCCAGTTTGGGTCAGCTGTCCTGGCTGTGTCCCCTCCCAAACAAGACAAAAATTTACATAGGGATGAGCAAAGAAGAGGTATTTGCAGTAGGTTTAGACTCCCAACTTCTAACTGCTGCTAGCAGTATTTAAGCTACAGGTAATAATGTGGGAATCTACAACTGTTGCCATGAGCATTGCTCTTTTTCATGTATTTTAAATAGCAATATGAAGATATTTTTCCTTCTTCTGTCAATTCTGTAATTTCTTTGTCTTTGCTTCATGCTGCCTGGAGTAGAACCCAGCTCTTTGGGCCTTATCCCAGGTAAGGTAGTAATTCTATGAATTTGCTTTATGAGGGAGAAACCGAGTTGTCCGCAGCTGTCTGCATGCACTATACCATTTCCTTGGAAGCCTCATCTGCTGTCTTTCCACCTCCAAACAGTTTACTGGAGAAGATTGAGCAGGAAACATGGCGGGAGACTGGAATCTCTTTTGTTACATCAGTTACTCGTCTCATGGAGCGTCTGCTTGACTACAGGTATCTGGCAACAACAGTAATATATTCCAAGTATAAGAAGTTTGTAAAGAGGTAGTACCAAATTTCTTTTCTACAGGGAATGTTTTTATTGTTTATCAAGCTGCATGCTTCTCTGATGGCAAGTATTATGTAAGCAAGCCAAACTCATTGCTGCTGGGCTCTGAGCAAAAATCCTAAGTCCTCATCTCTAGAGCCCTAATTCTCATTCCTGATAATAGCAAAGATAAAGAAATTTTTTAATTCGTCGTTTTGTACTAAGGTTTATTCAGGTTGCTAAACAATTCCTTCTATCATTGAAATGATCTCACCTAATTCAGCAAAATAGATGCTAAGTGCAAGCACGATCTCAAATGCCTCACTGAACCAAGATGTGCTGAACGCCTCATCTAGACAGGCAGAGCTGGAAAACTTTTCACCTGAGGGAAGTCTGATATGTCAGCTGGTAACTTGTGAGTGCAAGACTCTGCTATAAATTAGGCATCTTTTGTTTAGTTTTAGACTGAGGTCTGCAGGACTATTGTGTCAATACAGCTGAGCTTTGATTCAGTTACAAGGAAATGTTCTAACTTCATATACACACACACTCATTAGTTGTTTTTATGGAATGACAGACAATTTGAAACTATACGAAACTGCCCCAAATATTTCAATCTTTAGTCTACTGACAAGAGTTCAAGTCATTTTTTCTTCTGCTGCTGCTCATTATAGGTGAAAATCTGTGACTAGGCTGGGTATTCTGCAATCCCAAATCCTTTTCTGTGCTTTTTAGTTTGCTCTTTTCATTATCCTTACCAGTTTGATCCAATCTCCTGTTTGTTTCCTGACAACAGCTGCTGTACAACTACTATGCAAGACCAGGTATCTGAGACACTTTTAAAGAGAATGCAAGGGAGCCGATTTTTTTTTTTTTTAATGAAATTTGCTATCAATGTAACTTTGATATACAGAAACACATTTTCATGCCTAATTGAGGAACAGATACCAGTTTTTAATTGGTTTTTAATTGGTTTTTAATACAAAGCAGATTTTTTTCATTCCCAGAGCAGAACAGGGAACTGCATCGGAATTTGGAAATACACAGGCATCTCTTGGAGTCCAGCTGCCGGTTAGTTGACACAGTAGTTCTCAAGACAGTTTGCTGTGTCACTGCTTTAAAAATTTTGTCTCTTCTTCACAGATGAATGCAGCTTTCTCAAGTCAAGATTAGTAATTTCTGAAGCCTGTAACTTTTTGTACTGCTTGAATAGAAATAATTTCTAAAATATTCCAGAAACTAAAGATAAAATTAGTGATTTAACTTACCTATGAAAAAATTAGTAATCTAGTCTAAATTACTCGGGTTCCATCTTTCAGCATGCCAACAGTACGTTGGATAACTGAATTTATGAAAGGTAATCCTTTTGACTAGGAAACCACGAAACATTTACATTTGGATAAATAGTGGTTTTTCACTTTTATAGTAGATCTTTCATTCAGATGATTTTTGGCAACTATTTCATTTTGTTCAGATCCTTGTAAGAACTGAAACAGCAGTCATTTCAGGTGCTTGTTCTCAGGTGCAGACGTGTAAGAGGACACTCAGTTCTTGTATCGTGTAAGCCATGTTACAGAAATTTTTCCTACAGGAACTTTATAAAATAAAGTGTATGATTAACTGTTGTCTGCGATCCAAGGAAACTCTGGAGGATAAGACAGCTTCAAATTCATTTTAAAAGGACTTTTTTTCAGATGTATGTTTCAACATTGCTCTGCTTTCTTAGGGACTGTATGAAAGGAGATGAAACGGAAAACAAGAAAATTGGCTGCACTGTTAACCTTATGGTAAAGATGTTTTCTTGATCTCTTTGTGATACTGTGCAATGCTGTCGAAACTGGGATGGGAAAGGTTGGGATGCGAATCTGTGTCAGGCAAGTATAGCTTCAGAATCTGAGCACTGGGATGACAGAACAGAATGACGGGAATTGTGAGGATCCCCTGGAGGTCTCTGGTCCAACTCTGTGCTTAAAGCAGAGCCAAATAGGTCAGGTTCCTCAAGGCCTTTTCCAGCTGAGTTCTGCCTATCCCTGTGACAGAGGTTCTACAACCTCTCTTGCCTTTTCTTTCAGCTTTTGGCTACTTTCATTATGAAAAAAAATCATGACGTGGTAAAATTAGTGGGTTAAGTCAGTGTGAATGTGAAAAGAATTATTACTTTTCTTGTACGCTAGTAATGTATTCTCTTTTCAATACCTTTATACATACGCAGATGCTGCTGATTGCCTTGAATGAAGAAGAGTCTCAGTAAGAATAACAACTCTCTTTTTTCTTTCACAGAATTTCTATAAATCTGAAATTAACAAGGAAGAGATGTACATTCGCTATATCCACAAGCTATGTGACATGCACTTACAGGCTGAGAACTATACAGGTTAGTAAGACATCATATGGGGTCTGCTTGAAATCCTGGTGAAAGTTTTTGACTCTCCCAATGTTATTCTCTTAACATCTGATTCATTCTTTTGGGAAAAAATGGTATGAATCAGTTACGGCAGTGGGGAAGACAAGAAGCTGAGGTCTAGCTCATTCCCTCAAGCGAAATAATTTATGTCTGTGCCAACACAACCATATGACGATTCTGTTACACCCCGAATTTTACACTGAAGTGTTGTACGAGGAACGCTGATCAAAAAAATCACAACAGTGGAATCAAAATTAAAGGAAGATTAAAATCACAAAAACACCATTATATTATCATTTGCTGTATTTTCTTGCATTGTAGTATTTAGGGAGCACTTAGGAAGTGTATAGACCCTTAATTCTGTTTTGTCCAAGCTCTGTTTACAGCTGCAGGCCCCGAATATAGTGACATACCTGAATATCTGACTGTGCATTTAAATCAAGTAGCTAGTAAAAAGAAACTTGACTGATTTATACCCAAAAGTCAGGTTCACAGGCAACAGCTTTGTGCTGCTATTTTAAGTAACTGAATTAATTTAATGATCATCTAAGACTTCAGAATTTTTTCTCAAATTGTAAATCAGAAATTCCAGACTTCTAAAGAAGCAGGTCTAGTGACCTGTCAGTCTGCTGGCTGTATTTATTTGGTGTCATTGATTCAGTGTTCAATAATTGCATTTCCAACAGAGGCTGCATTTACTTTGCTTTTGTACTGTGAGTTGCTTCAGTGGGAGGACAGACCTCTGAGAGAGTTCCTGCATTATCCATCTCAGTCAGAGTGGCAACGTAAGGAAGGTCTGTGCCGTAAGATTATCCATTACTTCAACAAAGGGAAGGTATGCCAACTTCTTCTCTCTTCCAGCAGCTTCCTTCCCTTTTCCTGACTTCCATAGGGCTTGCAAGCCTATCATCTCAGTTCAGTAGTCTGGAAGTAAATTTGTATCAAAAGGTTTTATTACTTGACAAATTGCTTCTTGACTCTCTGCACAAAAAAAACAGATGAGCAAATGGATATGGGTATTTCATGATGCATTAACACTTGGAACTAGTTTAGGTAGGCCAACAGGAAAAACACCAAAACGTTCTTATACCTTTAAAGCAAACTTTGGATCACCTGATAGAGCAGAAAGCTCTATGAATGCCAGTTCCTTAGCTTTTGGGCAGTGGGACTGCATTTTGTAGTTGTCTATGCAAATTGCTGTGTTATGACTCACTTTAGGACTTGTTTTGTTTCTAACCTATAGAAGTAAATGGCAGGCAATAGACTGTAGGAGTCCCTTTATTAAAAAAGATTTAAGTCTTTTCAGTGTCACTGTTATTTTAAAGTGGCTTTCAATTAAAGTGCAGTTCCATCCATTGCCCAAGAAGAAAATCAATACATTTCAATTTCACATATTTGGTATGATTTTCCTATGATGTTTTTAAAAAAAAAAATTACTGCAGATGTAGGTGTTATAGTCCCTTGTGACATGGCGTTTTGGGAACATTTTAGAGGTGAACCTTAAAGGTGTTATCATCTGTCAGAATGTTTTCAAATATTTTCCCTTCTCCAGAAAAATTCCTACAGCTTATATTATCAGAAGATAATGTCTGTATGTGCGCCTCAGGGTTGTTTTTGCCTGTGATGGCAATGACAGTGGCATTAAATACAAATGTGATTTGGTTCACGTGGGGTTGCCATTCCAGATAATTCTTTCCTAGCCCTGATACCTGATAACAGAAAGTTGCATATGGCAGAGACATTCTCTACAGAACCTGCAAAAGGAAGTCACATTCCTGTGTGTAGAGAGAAATGGCCTATTTACGAGAAAGTGATTAATTAAGGAGGATTATTGGGGGGGGGAGGGGGGCAGGGCAGAATTGTTCTTTTGTAGTAATACTGAATATGGTTCTCTTTAGTTTCAGAAATTTTCATTTTTTCAGACTGCACTTAAAAAAAAACTACTGACTTGTGCAAATATTGGCAAATATTGCAGTACCGTACTGTCTGACTAGACAGAGATGATATAGAGACTATGTAAAACAAGTGAGCCTGTATTTTTGACAAAACCAGGCAATCCATATATGCACTGAAGGGGAGTAAAAACTTGACAGATACAATTTTGCTATAAAGCTCCTAACAGATTATAGACTGTTAACCTCTTGAGGATGTTTTTGCAGTTACTTAACTTTGTGTTTTAATCCTCCTTTATTATAAATGGTAGCTGAATGACTAAATAATCCACTTAAGCAGTGTGTCTGTCACTCAAAGTGTGGAAGTGAAGGACACTGAGAAGCCAAATCCTCCTGTTGCTTTTCAGCACTCTTCCTGTTGCTGTGTAACGGAACAGCTCAGGGAATGGAAGAAGCTTACTTCCCTCAGCTTGTGTCTGAGAGTTTCTTTCTGTACTACCCTAAGATGGTCCCTCCTCAGGTCCTGAAGAGTGGAATTTGTTGTTCTGTGTCCTTCAGTTGCATTTCTAGAGTTAAGCTTCTCATGCTGCTCCCGGCATCTCCCATTAAGTAAGGGGGTCAAAGCAGCATGAAAAAGGTGTAAAAATTCTGCATTTGTTAATGGGGAAATGTTCTCAGCACAGGAATGGGGGAAAACTAAGGCCACAAGACTGCCTTGGGAGTTCGACATAAAGGGCATGCCAGTGGAGGGGAAGGAGTTGTGGCACGGCCCATGGCAGGCCTGGGGTGCTGCAGTGGGGTGCAGAACTGAGTAACTCCCCTCCTCAATACTGTCGGTAGCAGCCCTGTGCTGGGAAGGAACAAGGTGTTCCAAAGCCCTTTTAGCCTTCGCTCTAGTCGCGTGCTCCTTCCTACTGATTTCTGCTATGCTTTGAATTGGTTGTGGTGGGTTGACCCTGGCTGGGTGCCTGGTGCCCACCAAAGCCGCTCTATCACTCCCCCTCCTTGATTGGACA
>JAVKLA010000036.1:5109645-5151023 GCA_034782735.1 Sagittarius serpentarius | reverse complement strand
TAGCTAGCAATACAGAGCACAGCACTACCAAGGCTGCTATGGGGAGAATTAATACCATCTCAGCCAGACCCAATACATTGGTTTACTGCTCAGTTGGCAGTGTGTGCAAGTGCATAACTTTAAATGAAGATTTTTTTTTTTTTTTAAACTCACAGTTACAATTTTGTCTGTTAAAACTCAAGGTTTTGTAGCTGAAGACAACTGTGAATGGAACAGTTTGAACCTGATTGATCATGCTTCTGGACAGCAATAGCTTGAAAACAGTTTGAACCTGATTGATCATGCTTCTGGACAGCAATAGCTTGAAAACTACACAACCCTTTTCTGTCCAGTTTACTGCTAGATTTTATTAACTAAAAATTCTGACCAGTTCCCATCACAGCATCACAGTGAGTGTTCTTCTTAGTGCCAGCCAAGTGCTGTGATAGACCCAAAGCTGTATTTCCAAAGCAGTTCATTTTTAGATCATGTGCTCCCATACCCAACATTTGAACTAATTTCTCTTGTGCACCCTCCTGTGAATCATACTTCCAAAAGAAATCTGCACATTGGGATGTCAGTAAATAAAGGTTGTCATTCATAAACTTTGATTGTCTCTATCCCTGCCTCCTTGTGTGCAGTCAGTAGCATTCAGCTGAGAGTTGCTGGTGCCACAGGAGAAAGCTGCAATAAATGTCATATGAATGTGCTTTTCAAGTGAAGGACATAATACAGAACAGGCAAACAGATCAGACGTCAGCAAAACAGAAAGCAGTAATGAGGGAAATTAACAGTGGAGACATTAGGAAATTATTTGAAAGGAGGAAGAATGATGCTTTAGAGGGAAGTGACACTTGCATAGTACATGGAATTCAATTTTAAATTTCTACACGGTGAAGATGGTACTCATTAACATCACAGATTTTAAAACTGAGCATCCCAGTGACTCGGATATCCATTCATTCTCTTTTCCTTTCAAATATCTGCGAACTCTTTTCTCTCTTAGAAGCTACCTGTATATTGTGTTTCTTCACTTCTGTCTTATCTTGTATCTGTAGAATAGTCAGCTAGCATAGTGGAATTTCTCTGTGTGGAAATCTTAACTGAAACAAAGAGAGAAAGCCTGAGTTAGGATGACAGGAATAGTATCAGGGTACATGTAGAAGAGCTGGTATAAAGAGTAATAAGATGTGGTTACATGTTGTTAATTTAATTCACATCAGAAAAGGAGCATGCAAAGGTTACATCTTTAGGATCACCTCGAGGGAAGAAAGCCAGCTAGCTTTCTGCTTCTATCCGGAAGACAGATTAGAGACTTGTGCAGGCTTTAGCCATAGCATCCCATTTGGAAGTAAGACTCTGCTCACAATGTGTGTGACAAAAACCATTTATTCCTGGCCAGATGCTTTAGAAAAGACTCTTCCATTCTTTCAAGTAAATATAGATCAGCTAAGGACTGAAAAATCTATGTAAAATATCTCTGTAAAGAATGTTGAAACCTATAAAAAAACGCAATGGTGTTTGTGTTTGCAAATATAAACACTTAACTTGTTAATGTTGACCCCAATTCAGTGTATCAGTTTGTATGTCAAGGACTTTGACAATCCACAGCAAAAATCCTGTTGATTCAAGACCACAAAAACCTGAGTAATATTCTGAGTAGTCAAGTAACTGGTCTTTCAGTTCATTTCTTATTGTATGTATTGTATTTATCTAAATAAATCTCAGGCTTCCCATCATCCCAAACTGCTAATGCTATCAGAATATCCAAATTGATTCTGAAAGAATCTTTTATTTAGCTATTTCTCATGTAAGTTTTTGTAAAGAGATGTATGATCATTATTTTTGCCTTTTTAGTTCTCACAACTATCCCTTCTTTTAATAAAAAAGTTCTCACACTTACTGGTTTTGCTATTCAGAGAAAAAAAGCTTTGCTGGTATTAAAGATGACAGAACAGACACTACAAATGTGTGTGCATAAAGAGAAGCATTGTAAGGTACCTAATATACTAAATGAAACAGTGGTGAGACTCACTTATTTAAGTGAAGATACATGTAACCAGAAAAACTCTTTCCATATTAAGTGCTAACATTTTGCATAATTACTGTTAATTACTGTTACCAATAATTTACAACATTGCTATTAATATTTGTAAAACTCAAAGTGATACTCCCAACTCACACATTAATTTTGTTTTCACTACAGCAGGGTCCCACTTAAAACAACTGGCAAGTTAGCCCAGTAATGCATAAAAGTTAATCCAGTAAAGGTTCAGCTGAGACCCTGGTGTTCTAGATCCTTTACATAAGTATGGTAAGAAACAGTTGTTCCCCCAAAAGACTTCCAATCTACGCAAGTGAAAGATGATGGGAGAGGAGAATTCAGTTCAAGGGTGTAGAATGAGCACTCTAAAAAAAAAGCTGAGTGAAGTAACAGGAGTCCTCCTCTCAGTGTGGGCGTGCCCAAACTCAAGTCTCCTTCTTCCTTACCTCTGAGGGTGACGCGTGTGGTGTACTAAAAAAGATTTATTGTATGCAGACTGTAAGTTGAAGAAATGAGTTTTGCTTTCCGTTCTGAATATGGATATTCACTCAGTGCAATAATGCAGGTCAGTTCTGAAGACGCTTTGTGTCTGTATTTGAGAGTTTCCCGTTGCTTGGCAGTTTCATGCTTTCAGTAGAAAGCAGCAGCCCTGGGAAGGGGGAGTGCCTTTGCTGGGGAGCTATGCCTTAACTCTTTACTTCAGGGAGTTTTAGTGCATGAAGCAAAGGAGATATTGGGGGTGGGCTGAAGGGGAGTCTTAACAAGAAGAAAACCTGTTATTTGTATTATCTTTCTCCAAATAAGTTCCCGGTCTCATGAGTTGAACTGTCAGTAACAAGCAGTATGTGTGTATAATTTCAATGGAACACACGCTTCCGTTACCATCTTGAAGAAGGAATTAATCTGATATTTAATGGAAACTACTTCATCATGTCGCATTTTCACATCTAATCCCTGGCATTTCATACCAAATGAATTCCCAAAATTGAGTTTCCATATTCCTCTCAGCCCAGCTGGCAATAACATTGTTTGCTGTGAGTGTGATTTGCTTTGGTTTCACAGAGCTGGGAGTTTGGAATCCCACTGTGCAGAGAACTGGCCATACAGTACGAAAGTCTCTATGATTATCAGAGTCTCAGCTGGATTCGGGTAAGTAGCAGCAGTTCCTTTCCTTGCAGACTCTCATGTCATTCCCCAGGGAATTTTGGTCTCCTGTCAGAACATCCTGAATTTAAAGAATAATCATATTCCCTATACAGCTCCATGCATTTACAGTGACTCCTTTGCCATTGATTCATTTTGATGACTTTGTAGGTCCACTGAAGTAATTCCCAAGTCTGCTAGCAGTAAATTCCCATGAGTATATGGAGACAGCAGACACATAGGACCTGGGCTTGCTATTGCAATTGCATATTTATATATATTTTTGCATAACATATCTTTTTTTCTTTTTATTGATATTTCATTTTAATTCCAAAAATCTCAAGGACAGCTTGTGCCTCAGTTGATGTAAGAGGAACAAGAGAGAAAGAATGGAGAAGGCAAACAGTTATGGCTTTCTTATCAGTTTACAAGAACCTGGTCTTCTGGTAAAACCAAGCACGTGATGAAATCAAGGCACATTTGCAGCATTGCGCTTTAGTCAGAAAAAGTCAAAGTTCTGTTTGTTATTTAAAAGCTTTGTGAATGTGAAAATAGTTCACCTGCTTTTGCCCCTGGGGTAGCATGCATATATCCAAATTTAAGATTTATACTATGTGGATGTATTCGTATACACAGCGGTTTAAATTGTCTTTAGAAAGAAGGCAAATTTATTCTCATCTGGAGAATATCTGTTTAACTAGGTCTTGTGAACTGCACTTCTGAAGAACCTGTTTTCTTTCAAGTGGCCCTGAAGAGAGTATGGGTGACCATCTTGGTTGGGCACTTGCTTGTTGTAGACACCTAAAACAGAGCAGTGTGAAAATTTATTGTGGTGTACGGGAAATACCGTATCAGTAAAGTGATCATGACTGATGAGCAAACAAACTTATTAAAGGTTTAGTCAAGTCATGCATCAAGACTTTCTTTCCTAAAACATCCGTAAATTAGCTATTCTTGCTGCCCCTTTATTATTTGGATTTAATCAGCTGGCAGGTGAAGAGCATCTCAGCTGATCAGTATAACCAATTCACGTCCTTTTGCTCACCTGTATGTGATCTGTTTTCTGTTCAAGTTTCCTAACTCTGTGTGGACCTGAACTGACTTGAATTCCTCCCCACTCTAAAGCGTTTTTCTCTACACCATTCATATTATTGAACACATTCTTTTATTCTTCCTGCAATGATTCTGGGACCTTCTCCATTTTAGAAAAGGAGTTAATATGTGTGGGAACCGAGAATAAAACCTTGATGCAATATTCTAAGTCAAAGCTGCTGTTAGGGTTCCCTGCAGTGGCAGCAACAATGTCAAACTGATTCTTCTCTTTAAAAAGCTATCTTTTTGCTATAGTGAAATTCCTGTGAACCTTTCAACTGAGATTCAGTTTGGCAAGGGGTCTTGAAATCCCACTCTTGATAAAAATGCTAGCACAGTGCCACAAAACTAATAATTGGACAATAGAGAAAGGTCCTTTTACTTTTTCCAACCCCCTTTTTTTCTTCCATGTTAAGCCTACTGGTGCACAGAGCTGTAGAAGATTTAATTTTGTTTCAGTCTTTTTCATGCCCCTCAACTCAATTAAGGCAAACCCAATTGAATTGATATAATTTTCCAGACAGTGGTATAGATTTTGAGCTATAGGAGAAAATAGGACACTGTGAGCCAGGCAACAGAGATTTTCATCTCAGCTTTGCCATTAATTCTGCAATGCAAAAAAATTGCATGCAAGACCTGTTTAATTTAAAATGAGCTACAACGGAAAAATGTTCGTATGTCATCTCCAAAAATTTAAAATGAGTATGATGATACTGTAGTCTGTTCCAGCATGTAGACTGTTAAATTAGTAATTTTTATCTTTAAAAGAATTCCGGTCTTTTCATAAAAAAGTGTGGGGGCAAAAGAGTAATGTGATATTTTAATGTGTCTAGAGATTCTGATGTTTTAAGTGCAGCTTTAAGGGTCTGATAGCAGCTATCTTTTTTCCTCCATAGAAAATGGAAGCTACCTATTACGATAACATCATGGAACAGCAGCGCTTAGAACCCGAGTTTTTCAGAGTTGGTTTTTATGGTCGGAAATTCCCATTTTTCCTGCGGGTAAGCCAGACTTGTACAAAATATGACAAAGTGACCAGACTCAGAGTAGCAGTTAAGGCTTTGTATTTTTGTCATGGAGATATGATGTCTGCCATTCAGCTTATTTTTTTACTCCTGCACAAGCAGAAACAGCTTTCTGGCTGAACTGAAGGATGTGGTCCATTGGGAATTTTCTTAAGAACAGAGATCAGAAATTTGACTCATGCCTGTGTGTATTTTTGACAATCTGCAGATGCACCACAAATTGCCTCTGTATTAAGCAAAACACTGTATTGCAGCAATGTTGGGTCATTACTCAACTAATTTTCATCATCTCAAATTATGACACTTTAAAAAAAGTCTCACATGACAGAATGATTCTAATACCAGACTGATGACTCTCTTATGCCATCTACAAGCAAAAATTTCCTCTCTTCCACAAAAAGTCTAACAGCTTCTCTGGACGTGTCCTCACTTTGAGTTTATTGTCTGCTGGTGTATACAGGATCAGCTGGGTCTGCAATCCATTTAAAAAGTGAAATTACCTTATTTTCCTAATGAGGAACCAAACTAAAAATGAGCATTTGTTCATACGATGTCTTGTTGCTAGTTCAGAGCAAGGAAGGAATATAATCTGACAACTGCTGTAAGATCTGTCTGAAAATTGATGGTAGATGCCACCTAGCTTGACAGGACAAGGTAACTTGAAGCATGCCTTCAAGGACCAGAGGTGCATGCTTTGCATTCTCTTTAAATAAATGGTTTGACAAAAGATGGCAGCGCTCTTGAGTTATACAGTAAGAAGCTACAAAAAGCCAAACTGTGTACCATTTTGAAAACTGTGCTCTTAAATTTCCCTCTGATTACTAAGTATTTTTTTTAACTAAGGTTTAAACACCGGTGTTTAATTGCAGTCTTTTAATGGAAACATGGGCGGGGGAAGTAAAGGCAAGTTGCAATTAATCAACGTGAAAATACCAGTGGATTAATGGTGGCTTCATGTTGTTCAAAGGTGAAGTTTAACAGTGCCATAATGTAGCAGCCTCCATCAGTGTGTAGAACACACCTGCAGAGGAATCTGAGGAAATGACAAGTGTTGCAGCGTGAAGCAGTAGCTACCCTTTCATGAAGATCTCCAGAGAAAACTGACAATTTTTTTTTATATATCTAACAACAGATGTCTCAGAAAATGAATGACTACAAAGTCATTATGGCACATAAGCGTTCCTACATTTGAAGCAGTATCAGTGAATCTAGCTTATCTTATTATATTACGAATCCTACAGTTTTATCTTGGATCCTGCGTGGCCTATGTGTTTAACACTGCACGACTTTTCAGTGCACAGCACTTACTCTGTAAAACAGTGTAACAATATGGATACTTGGCTGGAGACATTAACAGCAAACATGAGCATACATAATTATAATCCTTGTTAATTCTGCAATTATATTTGGTAGCAGTACTTCTGATAGCAGATTACTAATGTAGCAATCTCATTAAAAGTCATCCTCCTCCTTTCTCTCTCTAATGATCCATACAGCACACACATTGCAAAGCACAGACTAAGCCCATTAGCAATCACATCAGCATGGATCACACGGTAAAGAGATTGGAAGCAGCTATTCTAGAGAAGAAAAAGATTTACATGGATTTAAAATTTTCAAATGGATATGGCAGGGATTTAAAGTGATCAAATAACTCTATGCCCTTTTCTCATTTGTCTATTGCTGTATAGCTTAAGACAGAAAATAACCACTTCTTTCTACATCTTTGATTTTGAAGACCCGTTGTCTAGAAAAGTCATTGTTCATGTTTCTGTGAATTCTGCATCTATTTCTAGCCTTCCTACATAAGTAAATTAAAACTGTCCATGTCTTCCACCTACCAGAAGTTCAAGTAAGGCCTGACAAGCCACGTTCTGAGATCTTGTGTTGGCATCTGTCTGAAAAGTCTATTAAATTTACCTTTGAGGTGTTTCCAGGGCATTATTTTTAGAATCACAGTAACTTTCTTTATAGGCTTAACAGTTTTGTGGATTGCTGCAATCAAAAGCTAAAATAGAGAATGCAGGAAGTGTCACGAAGAAATTCACCTTCAAACATGGACTCACTCCAAATTTAATAATAGCTGCAAAGTTTGGGCATTACAGACTGAACTGTCAAGATCCATCATGAAATTTTTCTCCCAGTTCATTGGTGCTGTGACTGATGCATACAAAGTGACATATGTCACAGCTGGAACATGAGATCTGTTCCACAAAGTTGAAATGCAAAGCCAAAGATAACTGCACTCCTTGGCCGTGTTTTACGATTGGGTTTTGCTTCTTTCTCTTCGATTTCGCTACAAGATCAAGAACTGCTCAGCCAGAACCCTTTTCCAGAGCAATTAACAAAACATTATTGCATATACTGCAGCTTCTAAATGCAGGAAATACAAGGCGGGGAACTGTTCTTGTTTGCTGGGATTCTTTGTTTTATGAAGGTGAAAAATCTCCCTCTACTTCTAGTTACTGTTATGTGTATGAGAGTTAAAACTACCGGAATTAGAGAATTTGCCTGCTTTGATTGGCCTTGCATCAGGAGACATTAACACCAATCAAAATTGTGTTTTGTGGTAATAGGGTTAAGACACTGAAATACAATGTTTATAACACTGAGGACTTTAGAAATCCTCTATCTTGCTGTTTGACATTTGAGATGGCTCAAAAAGCATCCAAGAACTCTGCACAAGTGGTCTAATGCCTGAAGAGGCATATCTAAATGCAAGCTTTCCATTACTAGCAGGAAAAAAAAAATTGTTCATCAAGAGGAAAGTGCTGTTAGGGCTGAAGGGGAATTTGCTAAGTGGCCACTGAGAAGTCTTGGTAAGGCTTTTCCATTGTTACTCCACTACAGACAAGGGAGCATGATTAGAGGTGGATTGTATGGCTATGACAATACAGCAATGATTAAACAATTATTTTTGTGAATAGTTTGTTACGACTTGTCTCTAAGGATAACTGATAAATTGATAAACGTATATCTCCCTCTTTTCTATGAAATCCTCAGGACTTTTATCCATCTGGTGTAAATTGTATTTGACAGCAGCTCTCCCAGTGCAGAACAGCCGAGCTGGTGGCCTAGTCTTAAGGTTTTGTTGATATGTTTTAGTGTAGTCTGATTAAAAAATAGTCCCTTTTCAGTTGTCTGAAAAGCAAGTAAGAAAAGACAATAGGACTGAATGCTTCGTGTGTATGGATCAGAGGCATCTTTCTGTTGAGAGATCAGTGAAACAGTCTACTTATTTGTCACTTCTTGATGAAATACATTGTAAAGAAAAAGGAAGGAATATCCACTGTGTTAAATGCACATTTTACTCTCACATTAGCATGTTGACATTGTCATTTATATTTGGTTTTGAAGCAGTAAAATTTAAAGTGAGATAAAAGCTGATAGAATTTAACTTACTTTTAAGGAGACTCATTTATGCTTGTCCTTCTTGCAGAACAAAGAGTATGTATGTCGGGGCCATGACTATGAGAGGCTGGAAGCCTTCCAGCAGAGGATGCTAAGTGAGTTCCCACAAGCCATTGCAATGCAGCATCCAAACCACCCAGATGACTCTATATTGCAGTGTGATGCCCAGTGTATCCTTCAATGAAAGGGCAAACTATGATTAGAAGAACTGTGATAGAGCACAGAGGAGGAAGGTATTGAAAAGGTCATAAGCTCAGTTTCTAAGTCTCTTAGGTAGAGCTGGATATGGACAAAACCATACACCTGTCTACACTAGACATTAACTGCTTCATTGCGCTATGTATTGCTGGAGAGAACTGTCACTTTTTATTCAAGGAGTAAAGCAGGTCATATTTGATGTCTAAGGGAAACAGCTGTGCTTGGTCACATCTGTGTTTTAACCTTTACCAACAGCATTGCCACAATGCACGTTTTGTGTCATTAGAAGTATTCCCAGTACCTTCTCTCGCAGAATATTTTGTTGGGAACAGATACTAATTCCAAAGTGTTATTTTTCCATTGTGTTTATTTTTCACATCAGTATTACTATTTTTTTGCAGTGTCCCTTTCTTTTAAACTGCTGAACACTTTTATACCCAAGGCTTTGAATCTCATTTTTCTCATTGGTAATCTGTACTGTGATTTGATGCAACCAATACAATGCTACATACACTTAAGGACTGAACCACGTAACATTTAATGGGTCTGCAGAGGCTATTGGAGATTTTAGTCATGAAAACACTGCTGTTTGGCTTGCGTGACAACAGCAAGGATACTGCGCAGGACTTTAAGGATATTGTCAGCAAGTGAAATCTCCTGAAATCGGTTGTCTTTCCCACTTGTCTTTCCTAACACATGCTTTTCACTCTTCTTTGCTATAGAACACTGATACTTTCATAGACAGAGGGATTGTTTGTATGTGTAAGTTGGTTGGTTTGTTTATGCTTGCAGAGATCTTGTCTGTAACACTGAGGTTAAACTAGTTTAATTACACTGGACTGTAAATTGATGAAATTAGGACAACTCTGGTTTGTAGACAAAGCTTAAGTATCCAAGGTGAAATTTATCAAAAGGAAACATTAGATATTTAGGTACCTAAATACATTAAGATCTACTAAACTTCCTGCACAAATGAGGTACCCAGCTCTAATTAAAACTAATAGGAACTGGGTATTTTGCCTGCTGTAGGTATTTTGGGTGTCTTACTACACAGTCTCTGCACCCTCAGGTGTCTTCCTCTTTGGTTAATCTGGCTGTGAGGTACTGTAACTCTGTTGACTCTCCTAGTAGTTGTAGTCAAGCGTTACGTTGTTTCACTTGCAAAAGAACGTTAGGAAAAAAAGAGAAGTGTGACTTTCTGAATCCACCATCCTGTTTCTTCCGACGGCACAGAGAGCTTTCCTGTTTGATGTCCTGTGGCTTTCTTTGACTACATAATTTACAGATTTACAGATCTATGCAGTGACTCCCATCCCAGACAATATAGATGTGCTGCAAATGGACCGTGTCCCTGATCGCATAAAGAGCTTTTACCGAGTCAACAACATCCGGAAATTCCGCTATGACAGGCCCTTCCACAAAGGCCCAAAGGACAAGGAGAACGAATTTAAGGTAGAAGTAGTGAATAAGCAGTGTTTAAGTGTTAATCTCTTCAAGGAGAATACTGTCTCGTTATTTTATACTGATACAGCCTTTCAAGTAATCCTGATTTGATGGCCAGTGATACTATAGTAACTCAAATAACAAGTAGCTGTTGAGTCCAGTGGTTACACACCTGACCTGATTAAAGCGTTGTCCAGTTTAAAGTTGAGTTGTTTTAGTGCCAGGAGAAATGCATTTTGAAGCAAGGATGGGGTTTTTTTGTTTGGCTGCAGTTTTTTTTCTTACTGCCATATACATCTACAATGTCATCTTGGTTCCCATGACAGAACTGGTGGTCAGCCTTTAAAAATCAATAGAAATGTTCGATGTGTTGCTTTAGAGCATACTGAAATCTGGTTTTGTTGTCAAGTGGCTTTCAGCATGACATTCTGCAAAGTAAGTTAATGCTTGGGACGTTAATATATCCTTTTCTGAACTTTACCCCCTTAGCACCTGTAGTAAGAGTACAGATGATGTGATTGTGATTCACTGTGTACCTCAAATCCTCAATTACTCCTTGCAGAGCTTGTGGATTGAACGCACCACTCTGACCTTGACTCACAGTTTGCCTGGGATCTCTCGTTGGTTTGAAGTGGAGAGAAGAGAACTGGTAACATTTATAGTTCCTGTAATGGGGGTTTGAAATCATGAGTTACTGAGGACATAAAATAGGCAACTTAAAACTCCTTTGGCTGAAATTTTGCAGTTTAAAATGATGTTTACCAGTGATCAAGTATGTCCTTTTTCCACCACCGAGTCTAAATAACTGCTGAATGTAACCAGGGGGAATTATGTGAGGGAACATGACAGTATAATGGAAACAGTGCCAAAAAGATGGAATAATTGCATTGTTGCCATGTCTTCAGTGTACAGAAAGAAGTTATCGCAACTCAGTGACCGGAAATACAGCATTGCCAACAGTAAAGTTTGTTAATGTAGCTAATTTTCTACAAAGCAGTAAAAACTAAGAGAAATCACTGAACAATCCTCAAGTATCATTTCCTTACAAGGAAGATAAATCATCTCAGTGAAGTGTCCATGGATTTAAAGTATATTTTATTTCCTTTGAGGTCGAAATAAGTCCTTTGGAAAATGCCATTCAAGTGGTTGAGAACAAAAACCAGGAGCTGAGAACCCTGATAAGCCAGTACCAGCATAAACAAATGCACGGTAACATCAATCTTCTCAGCATGTGTCTGAATGGAGTGATTGATGCAGCTGTTAATGGCGGAATTGCACGATACCAGGAGGTAAGCCAGGCTCTGCTTCTGAATTTAGTATCACCTTTTTTCAATTTTATTTCTATTTCTGTATCAAAGAGAATGTGACTTAATAAGATAAGAAATTTTCATGCACATTAGCTAAATATGCGGGTAAAACCCCTACTTGGTTATTCTGCATCACTGCTTGCATAGCCACATGTCAACAGGAGGATCCAGAGGTGGAGTTGGGATATCGCATTGAAGTAGGTATGGCTGCAGTGGGGTTTGTCAAGGATGAAACTTGGCTTACCTGGAAATCCTCACTTGGCAGGTAAAGGAGTGAAGCAGATTTTTTTTATACTACTTACATTATTAAGTCCATTTTGCAACAGAAGCAGTGGGACTCATGGTAATTGAGACTGATTTGGCCTGTAATCAGGAAAAGCCGCTAATTCGTGCTACTCAACCATTATCTTTGCTAGTCTAATTTCAGACTCACTGTAACCCTAAAATGATCTTGTGTGCAGTATGTTATCTGTCATAATCTTTGGCAAGCTGTTACTTAAACTCCATATTGCAAAAGGCAAGTCCAGGGTGAAATACTGAAAAATGGCAGCAGTGGTCCAGGGGTGTGGAACGTCTTCGCTACAGAGCTGTGAAGAGAACACTCTTCATGCTTTACGTTAGTTATCACTTTACGCCCTTAATTCCTTTAACTTTAGGCAGTTATGTGCAGGGAACTGTATGAAATTCAGATAACTGGATGATACAAGGCTTAGTGGTATTGCTCATCGCTATCACATGGGGAAACTTGGTCAGATTCATGATTCGACGAAATCGTCTAGGTTGCTAAAACCATGCTGTAGCTTTATGTGGATCCCAGAGTGCTAAATGCAATAAAATTGAGCTGTTGCTGTTAGCTTAATGTACTCTAGTTTTCCTAAGATTTTTGGACCTTTTCCTCTCATCCTTTGACACCAAGTTACAATGAAATATCTTCCAGTATGCAGAAGGCTTTTTTTTTTTTTTCCCCCTCCTTATCCTACAGGCCTTTTTTGATAAAGATTATATCACAAAGCACCCTGGAGATGCAGAGAAGATCACACAGCTCAAGGAACTCATGCAGGAACAGGTACTGGTTTTCAGTTGCAAAAGGACATTGCCACAGTGTCTGGATTCATCAGCAGTCAGTCTAAACATACCAGATCCAACAGATCCGTTCACAAGCAAAGGATTTTGGTACAGAAGATCCAAAAAGCATTTAAACAAAAAACAGGGGGGGAGATGGCCAAGGAGTTTATGAACAAGCTATTCACATTATGGGACGTGAGGTGAAGCTCAGCTAAAAGTACATTAATTTTGTTGTCTGCGTTTATTATCCAATAGACATCTTGCCACGTTTCAAATCTGCCATTAGTTTTTGACATTTTGAATTATGTCTTCCCAGAAAATTTCAAAGATAATCAGAGACAGGACAAGTCAGGCTTGAGATTAAACTGGCAGAGCTACATGAGAAAACTTAATGCCTATTTATATTATCAGCAGTTCTATTTTTCCTTGGTGTCTCCATGAAACATCTTGGTAGATAAAGCTAGCTGGATGTTTTGATGGGAGTGAAATCATAAAATCATGTCCCTCCTAACTGAAAGTTTGGCAAGACATACCCCATTAAAGAATGTGTCCAAGTCTGAATAGAGCTACTAGGCCTGTTTCTTCAACAAATCACTGAACTGCATTTCAGATTTCCCATCTGTAAAATAAAGATAATGCTTATCTTCTTTCAATCCTCAAGAGAATGTTGGAAGATTAATTAGTTATTGTTTATACAGACTTTGGATCATGTAGGGAATTATATACATCTTAAGCCTGCTATCATTACTATTTTCTTTCATCTGAGAGCTTATATAACCTCGTTCAATCACTAATATTGTATGTTTGACATTTGAAAAAGTGACCTTTAAAAATAAATAATGAGCAACAGGAAGAGTGACTATGTATGCCACACTGCCACTGTTCAGCTGTATTATTAGAAACTCCTTTTAGAAATTTCTGCTGGCAACTTTGACCCCTTCTCCGACGCTAGGTGGAAGGAATTTTCTTTGTCACAGTGCATTATCTGTGTGAGGACGTAATGCTGTTCTCTCTGGAGAGAGAATCAATCTGGTATTTTTTTACAGTTATCTCTTCACAAAAGTAATCCAACATGACATAAATGTACTTGTCTCATGCTTAAAGTACTTGTTGAAGTCATATGAACTTGCCAGGTCTCCTAGGCTTGCTTAATTATCAGCAGTCTTGTAAATGGAACAGTGGCATATTTTACAGTACTTTCTTGCGCGTTGACAGAACCGCAGGACAGGCTTCTGTTCTGTCTCTTAGACATGATTTACTTAGGTTTGTGGTTATGTTTTCTTTTTAACAGGTACATGTCTTAGGAGTGGGTCTGGCAGTCCATGAGAAATTTGTACACCCAGAAATGCGTCCCCTGCATAAGAAACTGATAGACCAGTTCCAAATGATGCGATCCAGTCTGTACCATGTAAGCTGACAGTCATTTTTCCCATTTTGAATTATTCAGTTATGATTAAACTTCTGTCAGTTGCAGTAAGGTTCACAAAAGAACTGGGCTGATACAACATTGAATGAACCTACTGGACTGCCAAATTATCAATAGAATTCTTGATTTTTGTGCAAGAAGGAAGTCCTAGTAAGTATGGTAACTTAGCCTTTAATTTAAACTGGAATTTTTAGCATTTGTATGTTCTTTGTTGTATCACAAAACAATTTTAAAGCTTAATTTTCAGTTACTGTCTTACATAGCAGAAAACGATGTAAAACAGAGGAAGAAAGATTAACAGAAAGTGTTAGGTGTTGAGCTCTTCGAAAGAACTGCCATAATTTGAAGTAGCATGACATGGATTAGGCCCTCCAGAAGTGTTTTTATACAGACAGTGACAGGAATTCCTGTCTGTTACATTACGCATCCAACACTGGTGAGGAGGACACGCACTATTTTGGGTCTATAGTTCCTATGTAGTCAACGGAACTACCTCCAGAGCATGGTTCACACCACCTGTTATATACCAGAAGTACAAATACCAAGGAATTACAGCTTTCCTTCTGTATGTGCTCTGCTGCACGTTAGTATTCCAAGACAATTAATTATACTTGAGACATCTTTGCCAGGTGGGTCTCAGAAATTTGCAGTGCATTCTCCTATTCCTAGTATAGTGAAATCTTTATGGATACCTAGACACTATCTTGAACATTATCACAACCAAACTAAAGGATATCTTTCTATAATGTAAAAGAATTATTTGAAATATGTGTGTTAGCACTTTACTTCTAACTTGAAGGCTTTTTTCTCCATTCTTAGGAGTGAACACTATGCAAGGGTGGCCAGAAATAACAGCACCATAATTTTAAAATTCGGCCTTTCTCTTTCAAAGCAGATGAGATCCATACAGGTTGCAGTTGCCAGTTTGAGTTCACTACCTTTCGTGAAAGTTTGGATGAGATCTGTATTTTTGAGTCCACATTTCTTTTTTTGAGAAATGTAGGTGGCTGTAATTTGGGCCGCACTATGCCTCTATTTTCCTCCCAAGTTCCTGAAATAGTGGCTAGAAAGTGTCATTAGAAAAAAACAGAGAATGGGGTTGTAAAGCACTGAATCTCTTTATCCTGTGGAAATGCAGGATAACTGAGGGTAACTGTAGAGAACACAGAAACAGATCAGGATTTTCCTGAGAAGAAAACTTGTAATTTTCCATGACCAGCTTAGCTGAAGTACATTGCCTTTGCAGGAGCTACCTGGTTTGGATAAGCTGAGTCCGGCCTGTTCTGGCACTAGTACGCCACGCAGCAATGTTCTGGTTTCGCATGGACCTATGAGCCCAGAGAGCATAAAGCTGGTGCATCGACACAGGTACCCTGTTTTTTCTACTGAAATATCTAGGATCTCTGCACACCGTTGCATTAAGACTCCAGGATCTAAGAAGTGGTTAACAGTACTGCCAGAGGAGCAGGATGAGTTTTGGCAGAAGTGCCGTTTGTCTTCATTCAGTGCTAATTATTGAAGTTTGAGGATTGGAATCAAAAAGTTGAGAAATCCAATTTGCAGCAAATGCTGAACACCTCCAGGTGTTACTCCATCACTTTACTTACTGTAGAGGCAGGAACACACATCTGCCACTCATCTCTAGATTCAATCTGACTTCGGAAGTTCCAACTTCTCCTACTTCTGTTACGCAAACAGGAAATAAATGGGTCCTTATCTAACTTAAAAGGAAAATTTTATTGCTTGTTGTAGAACCCCACTCAGTATGTACCCATTTTTAAGGATCAAAAAAAAAATGTTCATGTCATTGTTTTTTGTAATTCTGATCAAATCAGAACCCAAATATAAGAAAGGCTACCAAGGTGTTTTGATCAGAATACCAAACAATGGCTCAGCCTTCACAGAAACGTTTGAAAATGAGATAATGATTGAAGATAAAAATTGAGATTTTCAGGGCCAAACAGTATTTTTGTATCCAGCCAAAATTGCTTATTTAAAAGTGTACATACCCATGAAAAACAGTGACAGGAATGTCACTGAAGTTACGAACTTGTTCGTGGGTCTACATAGATAAGCTGTTTTTAAAGCCTAGCATGAAAAGCTGTGGAAACTTAGTCTTGAGTACATGAATCCAGGATGGTGACATTCTCTTTACTGTTAGAACTAAGTAGCTCTTAATACTACTTCAGTGGCTTCACAGCTGACAATTGGTGTCTGGGTGACATAATTTTTTTTCTCAAAATTCCTCACTTTGTAAAGCCTTTTGTAGTTCTTATTAGGCAAACTAGGGAGATTCTATAGTGTACAAAATATGTATTTGTGTATGTGATTCAGAGTGACAAAGAAAAAATTAATTTCATGAGTGAGATCAGGGTGCACACCAGCTGGCTGTATTAATTTAATGTCAGCTACAAAGTTGCCTTCAACCATAACAGAGGCCCAACAGTGGCAATCAGGAAAACTGTACTTTGACCAGTGTGTCTCCTGCTTGGCTTCCTTTGGAATGTTTTTTTAACCTGCTCCCACTCAGCGTACTTCAGCATTAAAAATGAGAATGGTTTTAGAATGTTCTGTTATAAACAAAATAAAGAGGCACCCAGCATCATGACGCAATGTTAACCTGGCTTTAGATTCTGAAATTCTACATCCTACATACTAAGTTGTCTTACATGTAACCTTATTGTCACTTCTTTCATATTTACTCACATTTATGGATTTGTTTAAGCTTATTTGGCCTGATTTTTCAGAAGTGTTCGACATCTAGAGGTGACCTAAAGCAGTAGGTAACTGTAGGTACTTACTAGCTTGGAAAAAATCAGGCTTCACAAATTCAAACACAGGTTCAAAAAAACAATTATGCCCTTGTTTCTGTTTTTATTCCAGCCCACTGAACTTGCTCGGTTCCGTCCGACACTCATCATCCTCTCTGTCATCCCACACCTCCAGTGAAACAGGAAACCTGGTTATCCTAACAGACAGTTCTGTGGGGGAGACTGCTGAGGATATGTACCACATGCAGGTACAGCTCTAGCACAGCCAGGAGCGGTTGTTAGAAAGAGCACTGAACGTGCTCTGGAGGTTTATGCCTAGGAGGAGTACACTTAAACTATGCACGTGCTCAGATCTGTCCCGTGGTATTTTTCTCGAAGAATGGAATAGATAGAATCTAACATTGTTCAAGAAAGGTGGCAGAGTAATTCAGCTAGGTTTCCTTTGGGAAGAAGTCTTTTCTGTATTTGTACAGTGAAAGTTGATACAGTGGTCCAAGATCATACTGTCGCTTTCAGAAAGTGAGATTTTAATTGGCATGTTGTTTATCTGACCTGTTCAACATATGCAGTTAGTATGGCTCTTGGTTTTTGGGAGGGTGAAATGAGTCCACAGTCCTGAGTGCAGATTAAGCCTGCACTGAAGCTATGTCCTAGGCAGAGGCTACACAGGCTGATCTGAGACAGGTAAATATCTAATGCACTGGTCTGCTCAGTTGTCTCTTGATGATTTCTCTGCCTCCTGCAGCTTGTTTACCCTAACCCCAGGTACCAAGGCTCAGTCACCAACGTCTCTGTTTTATCCTCGTCCCAGGCTAGCCCTTCCACCTCAAGCCTGAGCTCTACTCACTCGGCACCATCCCAGATGATTAACTCTGCCCCTTCCAGTGCTCGAGGTAAGAATGGATGGGCCCCAATGAAGGGTTAACTGGACCTGCAGGCATCCCCTAAGCCTGGCAACCTTGTTGGCTTATTGGTAAAAGACCACCTACACTGAAATATACCACTGTTTCTCTTTTGGAGCTGTAAATGCCTCTTCAAAAATGATGTCTTAAAAAATGTTTTTCGTTCTCCAGAAATGGATTTAATCATTTTTTTCAGCAGTATTTGGAATGTATCTCTTAATACATGCTGGTTTCAGTTGAATTTCATAATGATTTTCATCATTCTGCCACAAAATTGTGGCAGGCAATCTAGAGGAAAACAATAGTCTTTGGTACAGTACTTAAGAGAGATCAATCATGAAGAAAAAGGCAAAAAAATCATTTTACACATTTAATGAAATTATAGCACAAAAAAGAACTTGGGGCAGTTTAGCAGAAATGTATGTATACAAAAGCATATGTATACAATGAATGTTGAAAGGTGTGAATTTTAAGTACTGAAGTTAAAGAAGGGCTTCCCTGCTGGGAAATTCTTGAAGAAAGGAAAAAAGTAAAAACAGACTTTAGGGGTACTAATGTTGCCTTTGCTGTTACAGTAGCCGGTCCTGATACTGCTAATCATTTTCTTCCCAAGCCTCAGAGCTGAAGCAAAACCGCTCCATGCAATCTCCTGACTTTGGTAACTCTAGTCTTTCCCCTCTCATTTTGGATTCTCCATTGCAGGTTCACAAATTTCTACACCTCTTTTCGCAGGCGTCTGAAGATGGTATCCAGGATATAGTCAGAGATATAGAGGCTGGTATTTAAATCTCACCCCTTTTTCCCATACAGGGGAACTGTACATCTCCTTATGGACAGAGAAGACAGAGAAGGGCCCTTTCTCTTGGGCCAGCTTGGGGGTTTTCTGCTCAATCGTGCAGTAAAATCTTAATTGACTGGCTGTTGTTATGACAAAGATGTATCAAAGTGATTTAAGTGAAGGATCAGATGGAGTAGGAAGGTGAGAAGTGGACACCTTCAAATAAAGGCAAATAGCTTCACTTACTACCAAGGGCTAGAAGGAAGATAATGGCAATTCAAATGGTAAACTAACCAGATGAAACTGGCCTAACAGGAAAGGGAAGATGGAACCGAGTCCAGGGCTATCGTGTCAGGAAGACGTCCTTAAATGGATGTGCCTCAGCTGGCACATGAGGTCTGAATCTTTTGGGGGATCTGAGAGGTTTTTGGTGCTCATAGTGTTTCAGGCTATTTTCCACTTTAAAAGTCCAGTGCCCGCAGTGACAGGCTGTGACAGTCTTTCTGAGCTTGGTGACTTCACAGCATCACCAGCTTCCCTCTTTACTGTGTTCTTTGCTGTTGCTTAGAAACCAAAGTGATATGCCGCAAAGGGTATAGTGCTGATGGATGAGCCAACAGCACCTCCCGGAGATGGGAACTAGACACTGTAAATGACCACAGAAGAGGAAATAATAGCAGTAATGATATTGAAAAATACTTCTATATATATATCTATTTTATTCTTCACTCTTAGTAACATGTTTTGATAGCCTATGATACAGCATTTCTTCTCTGCTAGTTTTGTCCACTTTTAAGTTAGGTGAGCACAGCATTCCGACATTACCCACTGATTATGGGATTTCACTTCTAGTAAAGTCCCAGATGCTCTCTGTTTTTCACAGTGTGCAAGTCACTATTCTGGTTATTACGACACCGCTGTCTGGAATGGAGTTGTTTGTAACGAGAAAAAGCCCTTACACTTAAGTTCCACTGTGGTAATACAGCTTTGTTTTTCTCCTTGGTGATTTTTCCTTTTGTTTTGTTTTGTTTTGTTTTTTAATTGGGTGAATTTGATGCTTGTGAAAATGAGAGACCAGTATCACTGGCTGGAGCAAGGTACTTCACAAACATTACATGTGCAGCTCTGCCAATGCACCTCTATCCTTTTTTTTTTTTTCCCCTTTTTTTTTGGTATTTATTTATATTCTTTTTAATTTAGTGCTGGTGAAAAGTGCTGGATTGACAACACTGGAGGCTGAAGCCCTCTATTTATCCACAGAACAGATACAGCATGGGCGGCAGCCGTGCAAGCTTCCCCACGCTGCCCCCACCAATGTGCCTCATCTCTGTCCTGGAGGGACCACCTCTAGAGGTGAGAGGATAGTTCAGTCACCATGACCCATCCAATCCCTGGCCTTTCTGCTGAGACTGCCAACAAAGCTACGATAGTCACGATGCTGCAGTTAACCACTTTTCAGACAGGAAGTATACGAAGGCCAACAATGCATTTCATACAGGCCACTTAAATTGATAATCAACTTAGCATCTTTGTCACCTGTGGCTTTAACCTGAGCATGGTTACCTAGGATTTATAGGTTTTCGTCAGATGTTTAAAAGCTTCTCTCATGGATTCAAACGTTAACGTAGAGGTGAAAAACCACTATCCCATTGTCCAAATACTTACACCACCTTCTTTGTTTAACTGCAGAGTCCTTTCTGGAGCTCAGCTACTAGCACTGTTCTGAGGAGACGGGTATCTTTATAATATAGATTAGTTCCGTTAGTGACCAAAGGAAGCCACGGCCATTTGTATTAAGAATCCAGCAGGGATTTAAATCGTACTTGCAATTCTCCACTTCCAAAAAATGACCGTTTCATTGATGTTTAAAACGGCAACACAAGCAAATTATTTGGCTTGTCCAAAGAAAATAATAAAGCCATTAATCCAAAAAATTTTTTAAAGGACAGTGATCAAAACAGCAGATTAATGATTTGATTATATCACTGAACAGCACATTAAAGCCGCAAACCTTACACTAGTTATAATATACACAAGTTACAGCAAAAGTCTTAAATAGAATTGCAATCGGAATACAGTAAGAATTTTCTAATTCTCTGTTAACGATAAAGACATTACTAGTTACTCTGTTTTTCAGGTTAACAAGTATGCATCTTTCAGTTTTCACTTGGCTTGACCCTTGTGTAGCTTCTTCCCTATCAAGAAAGCAACACTGTTGTTGTATGGAGGATCAGGAAGAAATTCGGTGTTTGTTTTGGCTTCATTTGAGGTGACTCATGAGGCACTGCTCTAACCTTACTTGAATTAAAAGATTATGTAAGCCGATGTTTGTTATGCAGAAATTGTAACACAAAAAGGCGTGGAAAGAGCTATGAGTGAGTTAGGTTTTTTTCAGTAATTTCATTTAAAATATGGTTGGGACTCCTCCGTGTGCTCTAAAAGCAACTCCCACTTGACACTTGGATGACTCGCCTCTTAAGGCATCCCTACTGCTTCCTCAACACAGACCCCTTTTTAAGGTGTAGAAAATGAGTCCTGGTGTCAGCACTTTCCAAGAACCGATATACTTACATTAAAAACGCCCTTCTTAAAGCAAAAAGTTAACGTTTGCTGCAGGAGCAAACTGTTTTCATAACAGTAATGAAAACCATGAATGAGGAGAAAAGATTCATTGAGTTTGGAGTTTAACTACATTAATTTTCAGTTTCATTCCTTAAAACTAATACTTGTCAAAAGTGGATTAACATTTTCATAATTAAAAAAGGAAAACTACCTCTGGCTTCAGCATAGTTTTTCCTTTTTCATTAACAGTATGTACAGTGCTGCATGTATCAAGTGTACCAAGCTACAAGCTAAAAGCAGTAAGACCTGATACGTGCTGCAGCGTTTTATATGGCCACTGGCTGCTCTGGAACCTTTTAAAAGCACTTTTTCACCTTGCCAGTCCCTGAAAGGAGCCATGGTGATTGCGCTCGCTCTCTGTCCAAAGATGCAGGCCTGATTATTAATAAAAGCTGCAGTTACAGCCACTCCTCTTATGGCCCACAATTCAGAGGTATCAGTACTTAATTTTGTTTGCAAATGGGACATGTGGCATAATCTGTTATAATCTTTATAGCTACAGTTATTTACAAAATTAGGGTACTAAACAGCAGGGCTGTTCTGTAAACTAGACTCTGCCACCATATTTAGTACATGTGGGATTTTTCAGGTCATGCAGTGCAAGGTCTGTGGAAACTGTAATCCCATATGAACGGATGGCACGTAGCAGTGGTATGCATCTTGGATATAAAAGAACAAGGATAACAAGATAAATAAAAGGGAGAAGTTTACAGTGTAGGTTGTGCTGTGATACAGTTCTGGGCACATCTAAAAGTTCAGCATCCTTACATTTGTCATGCAGAAACAGGACTATCTGTGATGTGTGAGTAAAAGAGACTCAGCATAAAGTGTTAACACTGTGTTTTCCAAGCTGATGTTGTACATAAGAGCAAATAATGTTGTCTAATGATGTTTCTGTTTTATGTATGGGGAGAAAATGAGTTCGGAACTAGAATGCAGATACTGTGCCGCTGTTCATGTTGGGGTGGGGGTGTAGCTTAATCTGGGATCTGCCACCCCTGATGGAATTGTTGCAATTGTAGGACCTTATCCTGCATTCTGCTGGACACATTGTTCCTTCCACTGTGTGCTGAATATCAGTCCCAAAAACTGCATGTTTGCTTTTGCTGGGGTAAAAGCTGCATTAACCAGCACCAATGCCTTTGCTCATACGTTGGAGTGCTGTTCAGGTAATGTGTGTGGTTGTGGAAAGTTTGCAAAAGGGGGCATGTATTCCCCAAAAGCCGGCATGGCTCTGTAATGCGCTGTGTGCTGCCATCTGTTAAGTGCGTGTTTGTGACGCAATGAAATAATCAGTGCAAATTAAAGCTCACTCCAGCAGCTTCAGAACATCAATTCCTGCCTAATATTGTGCATCCCAAAGGATGCGTGTATCAGTAGTATCAGACGTTAGGAAGTCACTAATGAGAATCATTCTTCTGGCAAATCAATTGTCAGCTGTTGCATATCAGAAGGCATATTGTTATGTGGCACTCATCTTGAAGGATGTGAGTCCCAAATAATTCTACGCGCCCGGAAGCTGTTTACATGAAACACCCCAGTATCTTAAATGACAACTGCAGGTAACAGTTAAGTCAAGCATATTCCTACTATATAACCCTAAGCATTGGTAAATGTCCTGTTGTCATAAAATCGCTCAGTATACCAACACACTCAGTAGTAATCATATGTTACCCAGCGGCATTATAAGCAAAGTGCCACTCACATTTATAGAAAATTCTGCTTATTATTGGTTTTTATTTTGCTTTAACAAAGAGGAAGCTAACCAAGGTATCACCAACTAAATGGCAACACCTCAGACTATCTCTACCAGAACTGAGGAATGGAGTAGCTTCCCATAGCTTCCTGCTTTAACTGAATGGTGTATCTCAAGCTTTTATCCTTTTCTTCCACATTCAGTCCTAAAATGTGCAATTTTAAGGCATTTCTATAACTCTACAGTACTTTACGGGGCAAGGGAGCATTAGGCACCATAGAGCACAGCCGCAGCTAATTCCACACAGATGCCCGCTTTTTTTTTTGTTTGAAGAGGAAGCACTTTGCAACATACAACTAGGGATGCATACATCTTACACACCTTGCGTAGTATGTCCTAAATTGTATGTAACAAGCCAGTTCTTATTTCATCCTTGTGCTACGCACCCCACCAACAGTTAGCTGCTTAGTGGGCTCGGCACCATGTTTTCTTGAGTCCCGTAAGATCATCCGTCTGAACAAATTGCAAAGGAGGACTAGATCACTGGGCATGCGGAGACATGGCTGTTGTTTGTCACGTGTACGTGATTATTCTCACTTGTTTACAGGCTCTCCCTCTCTACCAGATAAGTACCGCCACTCTCGGGAGATGATGATGTTGCTGCCAACCCATCGGGACCGACCTAGCAGCGCCATGTATCCCACAGCAATCATGGAAAATGGACAGGTAGCACATCTAACTTCTTTTATGTCAGTTCAACCTTATTTTTAGTATTTTTGACCATCTTAAAGCTTCACACTATTTTTGGAAAGCACAACAACTTACTTAGGATCGTTTTCAGAGGTAATACAGAACTTTTCATATTAATGAGCCACCCACTTTGGTAGTCAAGTGATAGAAATTGTAATGACTGTTAAAACTGCAGATATGTCCTGTGAAAATGGACTCCCCAACTTCATCCTGTGAGCCCTGGTCTGCTGCAAGTAGTCAGACCATTTTATTTATTCATTTTTCTAGAACCATGGCCATCCGGCAGTCTAGCCTCGAAGTTGTTCTAAATAGCTTTACGGTGATTTCCAGAGGTATCAAAAACATGAGAGACTGAAATAATATACAGGGTTATATATACTGAACAATCTGTGCCTGTATCTACTACTTTCTCTGGACAAATTGAAGAATTCAGTGTGCCTACATGTAAGCATTTTAATCTGGCCCTGGCATGCACTTTTGAAGGAAATCTCCTGATCGTGCCCACTTATTGCACATCACTTCACACTGGAGAACTGTCTCAGAGCATGCAAACTCCATTCTTTCAAATGAAACCAAAGCAAAAGGTAAGCTCCAGAAGGGCACATGATGCATTCAAGCTGATAATGGGCAAAAGACCAGGCTAGAGCTAGTTTAAAAGAACTCCTCCAGAGAACACAAGCAGCAAAATTGTGGGTCCTCAGCACTGTTACTCTCTAAAGAGCCACTAGTACTGCACGGCAGTACTTGCTAATGTAGACACAGCCTAAGGTTCCCATGAATTTTTTGTTAGAAAGCTTTCTTTGCTTAAAAAAAGTGAACAGAAAGCCCGAGGGTTCTGCACCAGCTGGTAACAATTTTTTTATTTTTTTTTACTTTTCTTTGCTAACTTTCTTCTCCCTTAGCCTCCAAATTTCCAGCGCGCCTTGATCCAGCAAATGATTGGACCGTGCAAACCTTGCAGTGATCCCAACCTGTCTGTGGCTGAGAAAGGTACTCTTTTTCCTAGTTAGCATGCATGCTTTCTAAAATATTATTACTCTGGTCATGCTACAGCAAGTAACGAATGGGCTTGTTTCCTGGCAGAGTGCATTGTCTCACATTTTTTTAATTAACAGTTTAATTAACTGGGCCTTCTGCCAACCTATAGTCATTTCAGATCATTCACAGAAGGGTAGAGTTGCACAAACCTCTTAATTTCAGAAGGTTTTCTGAGTTTAGCATTTTATTATTGAAACAAATCCTGTAGCTTTTATCAAGCAAAACTTCCCAAGCAGCAAATGAGAAGTTACCTAAAAGAAGAATACAAGCTTTGGACCATATTTTTAAATAATGAGATATACTGCTTTTTTTAATATGTTTATTGCTCAAAATATTAACATTTCTTGTAATCCATCTCTGAGGCGGTTTTATATGTATTTATCATTAGGAACGTATGCTTTTTTAACTCATTGCTTTGAAAAAAACAGGCAGAGCCCCTGCAGAAAAAAACATGAAAGAAGAGAAAGAGTTTGGTGTAAAGAAAAGGAGGAGTTTGCAAAAGGGGTGCCATGGACAAAGCGATGGGCTCAAAAAATTATCTGAAAGGCAGCATGCTGAAAAAGCAGAAGAGGGCAAAATTTGTGAGTCAAAATCTGAGACAAGGAGGCTGCCTAAGCAAGCAACAGTCATGTGTATGGCTGGGGAAAAATGGTATCTTGAAAGATTTTTTAAGGCCAGGAAAGACCATTGCAACTCTCTAGTCTGACCTACATAATGCACTCCATTAGGCTTTTATCAGTATTTTTGTTTCAGTAGCTGTGCCCGAACTAAATTGTATCTTTCTGGGGGAAAAAAAAAACCCACAACAGATTTCATTTTAGAATTTCTAATAAAGCAGAATCTACTACTTTAACAATGTGACAGCCTCACAGAGCGGTCCAGATTGAAACCAACAGCCAGCGTACGGTTCTGAACAAATGGCAGAATGATGACTTACGACAATAATGAATGATGACAACAGAGAGTTAAGACTAGGGAGTAAGGGATTAAGACATCCATCTTAGCCGTGTAAGTTTGAACTGAACATACAAGAGGGGTGGCAAGATCTTTATACTGGACAGGGGGAAGATCTGGAAAAGGAAGGTAGATAAATATTTATTACCTGTCTAGGAAAAGTACTTGAATTTGTACTTGTGGGCAATATTATGCAAGAGTATAGTATACAGCACAAAAAGAAGGGGATCAAAGACAGAATCCCCTCCAGAGGCCCAAAGAAGCCATGAAAGACACAGATGATGTTCAGTAATTGTTCTTAGGGTATGGTGTGATGGGAATCCCAGCTCTTCAGCCAGGTTGCTACCATAAAAGCAGTTCCATACTTTTTTTTTTTTTTGCAGCCCTTGAACCCTCATCATTCTTTTAATTTAAGTCAGGATGCCACCTGCCTTAGTTTTTGTTACCAGTCATGCCCTGTGAATTTACCCACCCCCTTCCTTGCCATGTCAGAAGCTCTGCTCAGTAATTCTCAGTGACAGCAAGGTGACGTCAGTCGCCCAGAGCAGAATGGTTCAAATGCAGCTTCCCTGCTAATTAAACTTGGCCACCAAGCCACTGAACACTGTTAGGGAGAGAGAGATGGGGTACGACAGAGCACTAGGAGCTCCCTGGTTAGGTTCCTCCCTGAAGCATTTTGGATAAAACTCTGGTTTTAACAGGCAGCAGCCTCTCTCCACAATCATCTGACCTTAGGATGATTTCCAGTACTCCTAAATACTCCAAAGGCTGTGAATGAGGAAGTATAAATGGATTATGCCCTGGGGTACCATGTTCTCTTCTTCACATTCTTCTACTACATGTCAGTGTTTAAAAAAACAAACAAACAAAAACAAAAAAAAAAAACCAAAAAAACAACAAAAACCAACACCAAGCACAACAATCATTTTAAAGGCCAAGCAAATCAGGTTTTGTTCTGTCCTTTTCACTTGATACTGGTATATTGCAGGAGAGACTAGTGTGGCTGGCATGGTTAGGCATCTTGTCCCTCTGTTTTAGCCTTTTGACACCAATTGCAGTAGTGCAAATGAGACCACTCTGGCATGTGTACAGGGGTGCTCAGAAAATCATCTGAAGCCACATTACTTGTGTTGAGATGTAGCCTTTGGATTGAACCTGTTCTCTGAGAAGATTCTTAGTGTCTTCTTTGTATGCCTTTCTCAATCTGAGGGTCTCTCTTTAAAAACAACATTTACTTTCATATTTTTATTGGGTTTGTTCTGTCTTACGAAGCTGTCACTTTGTGATCTTTTTTACTTTAGGGAATTTTAGGTCTTGGGGAGCTGGTGTTCATGCTAACTCATGAACTAAGGAGGAAAAAAAAAAAATACAAAGAAACCTTTCAAAGTCATTTTAGAAAAGAAACGCAGCAAAAATGGCTGCCAGCATTTTAGTTAAGGAGAAATCCTCTTCAGATGTCAAACTCTGTTTATTTCTCCAGGCTTCGATCTTCCAAACTGAAGATGGAAAAAGCTATTTTTATGTCAGTTTTCGTTGGTAGGCTCACTGAATTACTTTGTTCTTCTTTTTTTCTTTCCTTTGCTAATCTGAAGAAATTGCTTATGTGCTTTTAAATAAACATACAATTATTGCATGTCTTACCTTCTCAGAATAAACCAAGTCTTACAGTGTTTGCAAGAAAGGAAGGTACATTTTAAGTAATGTTTAATAATGACAGAATTCTCAAGACCTTGAAAAATGTTCATGTTAGAAAGAAGCAGCTTTTTAGTTCTTTGAAAAAACAAATTCATGAAGGTCATACTCAGTATCTGTTATATGAGGAAAGCCTTCCTCTCTATACTTCCTGATTAACAAAGACTAGATCTCTTCAGGTGACTTTGTAATACAAGGAGTCCGAACTGCTGTCTTTAAATATTTTGTGATTGAAATTCTTGATCAACTCTGTAGCTTAGTAAATCGGGGCTTTAAAGTCATGACTTCTTTTGTAACAGATTGAGGTGTAATTTCCCTCGTGTCCTTTATTCCGTCTTCACTTAGCCACTGTAGTGCAGCAATAGGCATTCCTGTGTTTCATGAGCGTTCTCTGCCACGCGTTCCCTTCTGCTCTGTCATCATTCACTGCTAAGCAGAACAGCTCACAATGGAGATCGAGCTGCTGTTCATTTTTACTCACTGGTTTGCAAAAAAAAAAAAACCGAGCAGAGTTCTACTGCTTTTCAGATCTGCTAGAAATGAGCCAAGGGGGTTACGGAGGGGAGATGGGCAGACTAACACTACGATCACCTAACTCTCGCTTCCTTAACAAAGCAACCTATAAACTTAACACACTGTAGACTAGACAGTATCTTTGTATGCCTTCAATCCTACCATCCACCAAGTCCCTAGAATCTCTCTCTCTCCTGCTAAAAAGCACACCGGAAAGCCAGTCCTTCTGGCCCCACAAACTCCCTGTTATGTTACCCAAGTTAAATCTGTTTCAATCCTTCAGCTGTGCCAGCAGCGCCCAGTAGCTGGAGCCTAGACAGCGGAACCAGAGAGGCCCTGCCATTCCTGTCTGCCCACGTTGGGAGCATCTTGGCCCCACCAGTGCCTCCCCGAAGCCTGCCCCATGGTAAGGAAATGCCCAGCAGGCCTGCTGCATAATGCCTGCAGTCATGCACAGATAAATCTAGACCACCTGAAAGCTGACGTTAGCATTTTTTCCCTGTATAAGAACAATCAGAAACAAAAACCCGAAGTCTTTCCTGGTCTGCTAGATTAGCACTGGACAAAGATTCCATTTTTTTTTTTTTTCCCCAAAAATCTCTGAGTTTTTTGCAGTCCTCACAGTAATATGGACTTACGTGTATTTTGGGACTAGAAGTAGGTATGTGAGTGTTGAAGCTTGGCCTGGCTTCTTGCCAGTGACCACCTTCAGCAGTAATTTAAGGTTACAAATCTATTAAATGGAACTTCAAATGTTCATTGTTTACGAGCCTGTTGCCTTGCCATGAGATCCTCGATAACAGGGGTAGGTGGAAATCTATCACTGCACTTAACTTCTCGTTAGCATTTTGCCTGTGTGAGAGATGCACTCCACAGTATCGATCAGAAAGGAAGCCCTTGGTTGGAGTGGAGTTGTCAGCATTTGGAGCTGTTACCCGGCATTACAGAGTCTAACATCCCAGCTCTTCTGCTACCGTGAGACAGCACAAGTCTGCATTTCTGATCCTTGTCTCATTCCAGGACACTACTCACTGCACTTTGATGCCTTCCATCACCAGCTCAGTGATGCTCCTCCGGCACTGCCTGCACGAACGTTGCGCAAGGTAAAAAAGGAAGTGGCAGGAGAGCAGAGAGGGATGTAGAAGGAAAATAATAGGCTCCTGAAGCAATCCCCCTCCTCCCCTCCCACCAAGCAGCTTTTGAATACGGAAACGCTATTTTTAACATGCTAGTGACTTACACATGAGAAAATCCACTGAAAGCTCATAGCCTATTCCAGAGTTGAATCCTATGGAAATAACTTGCTTACATTATGTTGTAGGCCCTTCCACTTTCCATCTTTGCATCATATGCTGTGATTTCAGGCACCCTGATTATCACCTCAGCTACTGTTTCTTTAACAGCTCTGGTGTTAAGTGCACTTGTCTGCCCACAAGAGGTACTTCCGTACGTGTCAGGGGACTGCACATATAAACCAATAATCACTGACATTTTGAACACAAATGGAACTGCACCATTGTTAACATGATTGTCAAAAGCCAAGATGTGGAACAACACACAAGATCAGCATTGCCTCCTTTGCCAATTTTAACCTGGTTTTGTTTTTCTTCAAACAGTCCCCTCTTCATCCTATCCCTGCATCACCCACCAGTCCGCAGTCTGGTCTAGATGGAAGTAACTCCACTTTATCCGGCAGTGCCAGCAGTGGTGTCTCTTCCTTGAGCGAGAGCAATTTTGGACATTCTTCTGAACCACCTCCTCGCACAGACACCATGGATTCTGTCCCCAGCCAGGCCTGGAACACTGATGAAGATCTAGAGACACCCTACCTCCCTGTCAGGTACAGTCTCTCTGAGCCTGATGTCCTAGAGTCGCTCAAATCCCAGCCATGCCGAAGCCACTCTGCTCCATCTGGAGTCATTCCTCAGGACACCATGGACCCTCCTGCTCTGCCCCCCAAACCTTACCACTCCCGGCTGCCAAACATGGAGAATGAGGAGGGGGTGATAATTGAAGATGATGACAAACACCGCCCATTGCATCGTAAAGTGTCCCAACCAGTGAGTGGTGGAAAGGAAGAGCAGGCCAGGGTAGCATGGGAGCATGGCATCAGCGAGCAGTAGGGACAACTCCTGCTAAGCAGCTTGTATCATCATTCCAGGTCTGACTACAAAGGAGAGAGATAAGGACTCAGAGAACAGCAAACCGATTTTCTACTGCCGCAAGTTTATGTCTGGAGCCCACAAAAGCAATTGGGCCAGCATGGGAGGTTGCTGCTTTCCTTTTTAATTTCTTTTTACACCTTTCCATTATGTTTTTTAACTTTCCGTGGACAGTTTATTCCTTCTGCAGTTTCTTAACCACATCATATGGCACACAAGCCATAGAGACTTGCAGAAGCCGAAAAATACAATTTTAAGCGGGGGGGGGGGGGGGGCGGGGGGAATGTGGCAAGTTGATTTTGAAACTGCTGTCCTCCCAGTTCTGAGACGCACATGAGTAGAAGCAGTTGCACTAGGGGCATATTTCTTTGCTGTACACAAGTGAAAGCTCATTGCTGAAATCAGGGATTCTATGAACTGTCAGGCTGGAAGGTGCATGAGCTACAGGCAGAGGAAAGATGGCAATTCTAAGAAGAAATTGGCTCTTTTGAGAGCAGGATTGTACATATCTGTGCAGTGATCTCCCTGCATATTGGTTCATAGGTGCTGAGGCAATCTAACCAGTGCTGATGCACTGATTTCCAAGATATCATTTCCAACAAACTCTGCCTCCTCTGTTTTTTATGTACTGTTTATTTCTTAAATTTTGCTTTCACTGACTAAACCAACCTGCTTTCTCATTGGAATCATATGCTATTCATCTGTGCTACAGAACGAGAGGAGGTTAGTAGCCATTGGAGCTACAACCTAATTGTAGGCCTTTCCCATGCCCAACTTTGGGCAGGCTGTCAACACCAGCATTTCTATTCCAGTTTAAAAAACGTAACAAAACCAACCAAATTGAGTTTCTCACACCACAGCTGGTTGATGACCCAGCCAGTAAAGAAAAGGTGGCTGAAATGCATCATATCCAACAATTCTTGCCTCAGGGCTGAACATCACCATCCTCACCAACTTCCACCACCCAGGAGCTGAGATTCATTCCCTGTTAACATAATGTCGTCAGTCCCTCCCAAAAATTCACTGCAGCTGGTGTGCAGAAAGAATCCCCATCTCTCACAGTAGACAGAAAACACCAAGACTCAAGAAATGCCCAGTATATACCGTACACCGTAGAGTCAGGGATCTTAAAGGCAACCTGTAAAGAAGAAACGTTTGTTTCCTCTTTTGCTTCTTTACAATGTATAAAGAAGTTTTAAGAGCTGCTTCTCTCTTCTGCAAGGTTGATTTCTTTTCTGTTCTCCTCAGGCAGCAATAGAGCCTTTTCCACAAACACACACACAACACACCTTTTTTTTATTGACAGGCTCCAGAAAGGGCTGAAGAATGTTTAAAAGACAACAACCACCCCACAACCAAAAAAACAAACAGAACCATGCAGAGGTGAAGACAGTACAAGTCTACAAACACAAAACAAGCCTTTTAATCGGTATCTGCTTAGTTCAGTATATGACAAACCAGGAAAAATACCTGTGGGTAGTAGAGCCAAGATCTTTTCTTTGAAAAGAACACTAAGAAATCTTTTATTCCTATTTTCATATTTTTCAAGAAACTTTCAATCAAAAGAGTATCTAGTTTTAATGTTTTTAGATAAACAAGCAATGTTCCTTCCCCCTACCATGCCCACACACATTTTAGCCTTCCTTATAACCCTTACCACCTGCAGACTGCAAAGCACACTCCAGAGGATGGTAACAGACCACCCTCTTTCTTACCACTGAAAAATCTGAAGCACATTCAACTAAGAAACTTACCTCCACCATTTAAATTAGTGTCAGAAACAGGAATAGCACTCAACTTTCATATTGAATTCTTGCCCTAACCACTCAGTTTTTCATGCTACAAACAGCATAAAGAAGCAAAAAAAAAAAAAGATATTCTAAACCTTTTACAGGTCACCTTTAGCACTACCTCTAAATACAGTGACTGGGCAGAGTACATTGCTGCTGAACCCTCCTAAAGATGGGCTGTGTGTACAAAGTCTGAGCTCAGCAGTCACATGAAGGGGATCTTTAGAGGATTGGTTTATTTTCTTTCTCAAGCTCTAGCCCATGCAAAACTGCTAAGTTACAGATTTGTTTCTTAAATGGCCTGTTTGGCTGGAACAAAGTCTCTCTTGCTTCCTCTATTTTGTTACTAACACAGGCTGCTTGTAATCATTATTATATCCTTCACAATTAAGACAATGATAATAAAACCTAGCCTATAGTGGACATTTCATCTTTAGCAGGAAGGAGAGTTTTCCAGTGCTAGGACAGTCCTAAACATCAAGAACCAAGACGGCTCTCTGGTATAGAACACAAGTATGAAAACTCAACTCAAAATTATGTTTTCAGTAAAGGTAAGTCAAGGTAATTCCTTAGAAATGAGTGAAATATTTTCACATATTCTATTCTTCAATCTCACTGAGCATCTTCAAGTGAAGTTTTTAAGACTACTATTCAATTCCCTCCCCCCTACCCCCCTCCTTTTTTGGGGGGGCAGGAAGATTAGAAGTAGTAAATGTAGTGACTTACTGAGCTTCCTTATTGCAAAAAAAAACCAAACCAAACCAGCAGGTCTTGCAAATAAAACTTTGCAAAACCCAGAATGCAACTAACATGGGACTAAGTCCCAGTCAGCTGGAAAACCTGCCCACTAGAGCTTTAATTGGTCTCTCAAAACGTATCATCCTGCTCTGATTAGAGACACTGCACAACAGCAGTGAGTCCATTTTGGGAGTCTGACATTACTATGTATTTGTAAGGGTTTGAATATCAATCAGATTATGTATACAAATACCTAGTTTATGGCAGGTCCACACAAAGGACAGATAAATTGCTGAATTTACCAAATTTAAGCCTCTCGGGAGTTAAAGTTCTGTTACTGTACTGGTATCTACCAAGTATTCTGTCCCTTTTCAGTGCTTGCCTGAAAGGGGGCAGAAGATTGAAAGACTATTACTAAGATTTTGTGAATGTTGGAACTAATACTTCTTGGAACCAATACTTCTCTGTAGGGTGAGGTGTCTTATAGCATAGTACGCCAGCATCAAGCTCAGTCCTGGGGAAGGTGGAAGCAACAGCAGCTGTTGCACTTGCCCAGCAGGATTTGAAGATTCCTTGTTTAAACCACAGCAACAGGATGTTTTCAACAGGACCTTGTCATTCTATACTTGACTAATTCAAACGTAATATGTACTTGCCTTCACCGGGTTTTCTTTGTGTAACAAAATAGCATGTGCATTCCTGAGAAAACTGGTGGAGTTCTCCAATCTCTCCCATCATCAGAGTACCTGCTGGCCCCATCTGAAACAAAATTGAGAAGGACCTACAGTAGTAGAAGAAAAGCAATTAGAACAACTTCTCCGAATCATACAGTTTTTTTCCAATGGGTGGGTTGGTTTTATTACTGTGTGCAAGACTAAGATTCTTTTCCGCCTTTTCCTCTGTTTTGTTTTTAGCCTACTTACCCTTTTTTAGGCAAGGGATATTGCATATCTCTTCTGAGGGAGAATCAGCCAAAACTGAGGAGGCTGGAGAGAGCAAGAGCCTTTGGGAAACAAATTATGTGATATTTAAAATTTCCTCTGATCATGCTTCTTTGTAAATATCCCCATTTGAATGCTGTGTATTTGTACAGGAAATTGAGCAAAAAATGTATAGATTGTGATGTCTGACTGGTATTCTGCCCTGTAAATGTGTTTTTAACCTCTGGCATTCTGTGCTTATTTAAAAAAGGCAAAAACCTCTAAACACTTCTCTTTTGTGTATTCATGTTTAAAATAAAATGAAAACAGCTATCTTATCTATAATGGAAATCAAATTTAAAAGGAAAAAAAATAATTTGTACAAGTGTCCTAAAGGTACTTCATTGTATATATTGTGATAGCATGTTTCCGGAAACAACAAATAAGTGGTGTGAATTTTACATGTAAATATCTGCCGTTTGTTTTGGGTTTCTTTCCCTTACCCATTCACTCAACTGCTGTGATGTGGAATTAAAGATTAATACCTGATAATTAAAACAAGTACAGCTGTATGTTCATTGCCGTCCTCCAGACAAGGTTATCCTCAGGCTCCTCCAAATGTTCACAAGACATGTGGAAACAGCCAACACTGTGTCAATGAGGAAAACGGGGGGCAACCAAAAGGACCTTGTGGCTATTATGTCTGGTGAGGGAACAGCTTCCATGTTATTCTTAGCTAGCAGTACACTCTTTTTATTTAATACCAGCTTCTTAAAGCAAGCATCAGGTACATCCACCAACTAGTCTAGTCAGTTTGGTAGATCTCCGTGATATATGAGAGAGTTTTGAGGCAATACTTTCAGAGAGCAAATAAATCGGTGATTAGGTCTCCAATACGTATCTCACAGCATAGATTGCTACTTGACAAGTGACATTTCACCTTCTTTATTGCAACAGCAAGACATTTTGGCAGTGATTTCATTTCTCAAGTATTTAAATACCAATCTTTTAAACAGAATAGGTGTGGAAAAGTAACAATTAAGACCTGTAGGGACACAGGATTTGGGAATGAAGAGCTACAGTGACTTCTACATGCAAGTAGTCGCAAAGATGCGCACTTTCTTCCATTACCACTAAAAAAACAGGTCAAGGTGCTGGAGACAGAAAAAGTAACCCACTTCTCCCATCCTGTTCTGATGAACCACCAAAAAAATTATGCAGCTTGTCCATTTAGCAGTAAAATATAGCAACAGTCTAACTTACACAGGCCCTGGGGCATACATAGGCTGCCAAGCCACCCTTTTCATTAAGTACATACCACATACACATACTGAGAAGCAATAAACTGTAACAAGGTACTTCAAAGTACATCTAAAATATCAAAATGTGGCTTAGCTAAAGTGTTCACCTGACACCCAAAAAATGTCTGTATAAATCAGACCCTTTGAGACTGTTCCTAGCCCAAATTATCAAATCTTAGTTCAGTATTTGTTTTATTCAGCTAAAAAACATTTATTAACCAAGCACAGGAAAGAACAACTGTATTCAGCACAACAAAAGATGTATGAAGCCCTCAGCTTTAAACAAGGATTTAAAAAAAAACAACTTATAGTTTCTGTTAAAACCAACCAACAATTTTTCAGTGCAAGTCAAATACTTTATTTAAGCTAAGGCAACACTAGTAAAATTGAAATCTAAATACTACATTCAAATACATCTTCTTATCTAAATAAGAAACCTTCAGCACAGTTTCAATGTGACTTGTGCTGTATGAATTTCATTATAAAGCTGGTAAGAGGAGAAATTAAACCTCTAGGAAGGACTATAACCTAACCAATAAAGATTCAGCCCTCTGCACAAGTATGCTTCTATTTGTAGACTCATCTTGCCAAACAATGGACACAGAGACACACTGTTCAGAAGGATATATATATACACACACACACTACATTATAGCCCACTGCCACGAGGTCCTAGCTACAGGTCTTCTCTTTACTATTATGAGACGATTCACATACATACCACTTCTCCCTTTTCACAGGCTTTACTATCAAGTCCACGGAATAGAAGTTCTACTACACTTCAGCTTCTATTCAGCATTTGTTCACAGCAGTACTGCATTACATTTTTCCACCAAACTCACCTGGTTTCACCTCCACCCTGACAGAGCACACTTCATCGTCCTTCCAGGCTGTCATGGTTTAACCCCAGCCAGCAACTCAGCACCACCCAGCTGCTCACTCACTCCCCACCACCACCCAGTGAGATGGGGGAGAGAATCGGGGAAAAGAGGTAAAGCTCGTGGGTTGAGATAAGAAAAGAACAGTTTTAATACAACAAAGGAAGAAACTAACCGTGACAATAATAACAACAACAATGAAGTGACAATAACAATAAAAGGATTGGAATCCACAAAACAAGTGACACACCATGCAATTGCACACCACTTGCCGACCGATGCCCAAGCAGCCCTCCTTCCCCCAGCCAACTCCCCCCAGTTTCTATACTGGGGATGACGTCCCATGGTATGGAATACCCCTCTGGCCAGTTTGGGTCAGCTGTCCCGGCTGTGTCCCCTCCCAACTTTCCTGTGCCCCTCCAGCCTTCTTGCTGGCTGGGCTTGAGAAGCTGAAAAGTCTTTTAGTCCAAACATGACTTAGCAACAACTGAAAACATCAGGGTGCTGTGAACATGCTTCTCATACTAAACCCAAAACACAGCGCTGTACCAGCTACTAGGAAGAAAACTCTATCCCAGCCAAAACCAGGACACATGCTAGCACCTGAAGCTGAACCCCCGCTTTCATCCACTCCAATAGCTGTACACAGATTCACATTCTCAGACTGCAGAGCCAGCAAAGGTCCAGCCCACACAGCAGCCTCACCATGAACACACAGCTGCTGCCATTTACACAACTTAAACCTCCCAACAGCACCACCAACTCCAATCCCCACAGAGCTACCAAGCCCAATTAACTCTCCTGCTCACTCCCAACATGCCACCATGGCCCTGTTAGCTTGTACCGATTGGTTGTTCGGCCTGGAGAAGAAAAGGCTCAGGGAGACCTTATAGCAGCCTTCCAGTACCTAAAGGGGGCCTACAGGAAAGATGGGGAGGGACTCTATCAGGGAGTGTAGTGATAGGATGAGGGGGAACGGTTTTAAACTGAAAGAGGGTAGATTTTAAATTGGATATTAGGAAAAAATTCTTTACTGTGAGGGCGGTAAGGCACTGGAACAGGTTGCCCAGAGGGGCTGTGGATGTCCCATCCCTGGCAGTGTTCAAGGCTGGGCTGGATGGGGCTTTGAGCAACCTGGTCTAGTGGAAGGTGTCCCTGCCCATGGCAGCAGGGGTGGTACTAGGTGGTCTTGAAGGTCCCTTGCAACCCAAACCATGCTATGGTTCTGTGGCCTTTTCTTATCAGACCACTATTTAAGAGCTGATCATATTCCAACTGTCCTCTTAGCCCTGCCCTGCTCACATCTTCCCTCTGTACTATTAGCCCTCCAAAACCACACACTACAGGAGCCCCCAGCACAAAACCAAACATTTATAACAACTTCTGGAGTCCTCTTTTTTTTTTTTTTTTTTTTTCTTTCTTTCCCCAAGTAGAGTATTTTCAGCTATAGAAACTACTTGGTTAGAAACAACCTCCATCCCAACTTTGGTGGTCGTCAATGGAGAAAAAAAGCAAACCGTTTAAATGCTGGAATCAATTTCTGCTTCTCTCTGACAGCTCCTTCTCTCTAACCGTCGCCCTTTTCCGCACGCAAAATTGAAAAGGGATGTTCTATTTAGGTATTCTTTAAATTACCCACCTTTCTCTCACTCATACATGCCCAGATACAATGGAATAATGCCTAGCCTTCACTGTAAAACCACCCATGGCCTGGAGAATAGAGTCACACTCTATATTCTATACAGTCGCATGCAACACTAAATTCCTAGCAGACTACCCATCCACAATCATGGCACTCTGCCATATCATCATAGCTAGTTCCGAAAACTTGCAAAAAACTGACCAGAAGTCACTATAGGTTTACTCCTCACTAAGCCGCATGTTCCAGCTCTATCTGTGACCATTCACTGGCACAGTAACTCCCGTTTCCCAGCACCTCACTTCTTCAGCGCTACTCGTCCGAGCTAACACTACGACCAAACCCACAGCCAAACACTTCTACGAGCATGGGGAACAAACACAACCACCTCTGTCCCTCACAGCATCCTGTAGGGTATAACAACTGTAATGGACATAGCACTAGCAACATCCCCAGAAGAGAGCTAATACTCTCCATTTAATCAGTCTAACTGCACAATTTAGGACAGGACTAGAAACCCGCATCACTGGCACCTCCACCCTTTGCATCTTCCTAATAACAACGTAGAACTCCACCCACATTTAGCCTATCTCAAATTCTCACATACAAGAAGATCTCACCTCCCTCCTTGTTCTTGACAGATTCCTCTTTATTCCAAAGAGGGAATTAATTGATGAATATCCTCCTGCAGCTACATTTTTAACTGAAACATTAAAATGTGACAGTACAACAGGAGCTAAAGCCTCCTTAACAACTGAGGGGCTTTTAAAAAATAAAAAACAACAAACTTTTGCATCCATAACTAAATCTTCATCCCAATCACTTTCAAAAGATAGTCACCAGGAACCACAAATCTTGATGAAACTCGAAGTATCCTGAGCACATGACGCTGCAGTAAGATCTCCAAGGCTCAGCCAGCCTTCCGAATATTAACGCTTACTGCTGATACATGTGGAAATTAAGGACTACATTTAAGAAAAGAAGGAAAAAAAAAATTTTTTTTTTCTTTTTCAACATCCATCCAACTTAGGCTGGGGTCAGAATGTCCCAAAAACACTGAGGATCAGCACAAGCTGCCCATCACGCAGGTTTCAGACATAACAAATCCCTAATGCTCCAGAGAGACAGTGGCTGGAGGGTGGTAGAATGAACAGAACCCTAGAAACCTCTCCATGGATCAAAAAAAGCAGCAGAAGGTAAAATGAAGGCAATCCTTCGTAGCTGCTGGAATGCTGGAAAATAAACTATAAAGAAGTGTCCTGGTTTCAGCTGGGATAGAGTTACTTTTCTTTCTAGTATCTGGTATAGTGCTATGTTTTAGATTTAGTATGAGAAAAAGGTTGATAACGCCCTGATGTGTTCAGTTGTTCCTCAGCAGTGTTTAGACTAAGTCAAGGACTTTTCAGCTTCTCAAGCCCAGCCAGCAAGAAGGCTGGAGGGGCACAAGAAAGTTGGGAGGGGACACAGCCAGGACAGCTGACCCAAACTGGCCAGAGGGGTATTCCATACCATGGGGTGTCATGCCCAGCATAGAAACTGCGGGAAGCTGGCTGGGAGGTGTAGACCGCTGCTTGAGGACTGGCTGAGCATCAGTCAGTGAGTGGTGAGCAATTGCACTGTGCATCACTTGTCTTTCTTGGGCTGTATTTCAGTCTCTTTTTGTTATCTTCCCAACTCAAAAGAAGCCTTTGTTCTTCCTCCGAGCCATTTGAGGATCCCATATTGAAACATAGAGAGAGGCTCACTTCCCAATCCAAATCCAAATAAAATCACTCCCATCCTGTCACACAGTCTGTTCCATAAAAATGTATTAAATTCCTACTTTGTTTGAAAATCTGTTTCATAAATGCACCCCTTTGATAATGAAAACTTCCTCCTTATTGTGAAGGTCCTAAATTCTCTTAATTCTGAATTTAAGCCCTACTTCCAATGAATGAATAAGCTGCTTCATCTTGCAACTCTTTTGGCCACGATCCTGATAAAAAACAAGGGCCAATAATCTTCCTAAAGTACATGGACACTGAGTAATTCTGGGAATCATTACGGACTTATTTAAGAAAAATAAGAGACAGTAATATCATTACCAATCTTAATAAACACATTTTGAGAGATAACAAGGTCTAGAAAGGTGAAAAGCCACCTCTTCTGATAAACGCACACAATGTATTCACACTGGCAAGATACAGTGTCCTAATTACTATCCACCCACTACGCGACCTTTGCTGAATCAGGTTGCTCCTCCTCCCCCATCCTGCCTGTCTCACCTCGTCAGGCTTACGATTTGCAGCTGACACCCTGTAAGAAAATTCAGGCTTAGACACTGAAAAATTCCCCACAGTTCCTACAATGGCTTTGCTTGGGGTAGGCACTAGGCTGCCTCATAAGTCTTCCCGTACCAAGGGAACCTACCAAACCAAGAGGTCCGTTCCCTCACTGTAGCACAGGGCTATGTGACTGCACTTCACTTCTACCTTCTTTTACTAAAATGATATCCTAGGACACATACAGTTAAACATAGAGCCCCACAAGACAAGAAACTATCAACAGGTGTGTGCACTCCTTCCCCAACTGGCCTACAACTTCAAAGGGATTTAAGTGACAAGCTCAAAGGGTTGGGGATTGTTCAAGGCAGTTATGAAGGAACAAGAGGCAAAAGGCCAACTGACTGGGATAGTAAGTAGGAATAAAAAAAAAAATAACCTTTGTTTCCTTGACTCTGCAAAAACAACTACCCAAGGAATCAGAAACAAGCTGCACACCAGTTGTTATTTTAACCACTCAGCTGTCAGCTGTCCCACTTCACAGGGTGTACAGGCATAGCCAAAAAACACCCGTGAAAGGCTTTAGCAGCGTTGACACTAAGGCTGAAGCCTGTCCCTGCCACACCCATGCCGATGTCCCTCACAGGTGGGGGGGCCCCCTCTGCCATGTCCCACTTTGGAGTGGGAAGGAGTGACTAAGTTTTGCAAATCCCCTCAGTGTGGATTAAAGTGAGATAACACTCAAAGTCCTAACATAAACATCAGCTTTAATGGGAGACTTCTACAAGACACATATTCTGTAAATGCTGGCCCTCTCACAGTTGTATCTACCTAAGCTATGCGGCTCTATGGGAAATCAAGGCAAGCCTTGTGTCACTTAAGAACTTAAGCAAAGGGAGACAGAGCTAGAGAGGAAAAGAGAGGGAGAGAGAGATCACCAGTCCTGGATCCAGCGTCGGACGCGCCAACCAGCATCTTCAATGCAGCGAGCCCCAGGGACTCCTATGTGCCCCTACTTAGCGGCCCCAGTTCCCAGACTTCTGGCACCTTCTCTCCCCCCAGTTCCAGGAGTGGTTGAGACACCAGGCCCCTCCCCGTGACTTCCACTTTGGGTCTCTCGGGGCGTTGTCTAGGCTCACAGTACAGTCACCTGGGGCTGGTCCCCTACACCCTCCCAGTGGCCGCCCACACAGGCGCCCCCTCCTGTGCCCTGCCGAGCTCCTCCCCCACCCTCACGCCACACACCCCCAGCCCACGGGAACCCAGAAAAACAGAACCCTAGCGACACGAAGCTCCCATAGGCACCGAACCCCGCGCTGCTCGACAGCCTCGGGCAGCCTCCTCAGCCTCACCTCACGCGCCCCAAAGGGCCGCCCTGCCGCAACCAGCGGCCGAAGGGGACACCCCGCGCTGCCCGCCTGCTGCTAGTGCCCGCCCTGGGCAGCCGTAGCCCGCGGGTGCCGCTCAGGCCGGCCTCGAGGCAGGTATTGACCGCGAACAAAGGCAGAGCCGTCCCCGCCGCGCCCCTCAACGCAGCCCAGCCGCAGGTGTGAGAATCTGCCCCTTTAGAAGATGGCGCCCGCAGGCAATCGCTAGGAAGCGCACGAGGGCGTTTTTCCCTTAACAAAAATGGCGGCGAAGGGAGGCGGGGAAACTCCCCGCTCGCCGGCGTTCCGCCGCCTCCCCCAATCAGCGGCCGCCAACTCTCCCGTGGAGGCCGCGGAGCGGCCAATGGAAGGGCGCAGCGTGGAAGCCGGGCGGGGAGCGGGCCAATGGGGCGGCAGCGGCGTGGGGAGCCGGCGCGGGGGTGGCCGTGCCGGTGCCGGTGCGGCGGGCACAG
>JAVKLA010000036.1:5092176-5103453 GCA_034782735.1 Sagittarius serpentarius | reverse complement strand
GCACCACCGCCCGGCGGGGAGCGGCTCGGCCTCGGGCGCCCGCGGCGGCAGCCAGGCCGCCCCCTCCTCCTCCTCCTCCTCCTCCTCCTCTTCGTCCCGGGCCCTCGGCGTGCCCAAGGCCAAGGCCCTGCCGGGCGCCGTGGTGGCCCCCTCGCTGCTGCTGGCCGGGCCGCCGCCGGGCGCCGCGCCCTCGCTGCTGCTGGCGCCGCTGGGGGGGTCGGCGGGCCTGGCCGGGGAGCCGCCCGGCTCCTGTGAGTACAAGACGCTGCTGGTGAGCGGGCTGAGCGCGGCCCTGCCCGACCAGCTGCTGGAGGACGGCCTGTTCCGCCTTTTCCAGCGCTTCGCGGGGGGGGGCGCCGGGGACATCAGTGTCAAACTCTCCCACACGCCCGAGCTCGGCCGTGTTGCCTACGTCAACTTCCGACACCCCGGGGACGCCCGCGACGCCCGCCGGCACGCCCGGGCTCGGCAGCTGCTCCTCTATGATCGGCCCCTCAAGGTGGAGCCGGTATATCTGCGTGGGGGCCGCAGGAGCCGCACACCGCCCCCGGCGCCCTCACCAGAGCCCCTGGGGTACTTGCCGCCCATCCACAGCACCTACCAGTACAAGCAGAGATCGCTCTCTCCTGTCACCAGCCCCTTGCTGCGGGAGCCGCGGCCCAGGCACGCTCACGCTGCGGCCGCCGCCTTTGCTTTGGAAGCGGCTGCCATCGGGCTCTCCCGGGAGCGGGAGAGGGCCCTGGATTACTACGGGCTGTACGACGAGCGCGGCCGCCCTTACAGTTACCCCATTGTGGCTGAGGAAGACCTGATGCCAGAGGATGATCAGAGAGCGACCCGCAACCTCTTCATTGGCAACCTGGACCACAACGTCTCGGAGGTGGAGCTGAGACGTGCCTTTGAGAAGTACGGCATCATTGAAGAAGTGGTGATCAAGCGGCCTGCCCGGGGCCAAGGCGGGGCTTATGCTTTCCTCAAGTTCCAAAACTTGGACATGGCGCATCGGGCCAAGGTTGCCATGTCAGGCCGCGTTGTCGGCAGGAACCCTATCAAAATTGGCTACGGGAAAGCCAACCCTACTACCAGGCTGTGGGTGGGTGGTCTTGGTCCAAGTACTTCCTTGGCTGCCCTGGCGAGGGAGTTTGACCGCTTTGGCAGCATCAGGACTATTGACTACGTGAAGGGAGACAGCTTCGCTTACATCCAGTACGAAAGCTTGGATGCTGCCCAGGCTGCCTGCGCACAGATGAGGGGCTTTCCTTTGGGCGGACCGGAGAGGAGACTCCGAGTGGATTTTGCCAAAGCAGAAGAGACGAGATACCCGCAGCAGTACCAGCCTGCACCGCTCCCCGTGCACTATGAACTGCTAGCTGATGGGTACAGCAGACACAGAAGCCTAGAGCAAGACTTGAGGGTGCGAGATAGGACTCCTCCACATCTCCTGTACTCGGACAGAGACAGGAGCTTTGCAGAGGCAGACTGGGCCAGCCCTGCCAAAAACGCTGAACGCAGAAACAACTTGGAAAGCTACAGCCGATCGGTGCGTAGCCGGAGCGGAGAGCGTTGGGCCAGCGACAGTGATCGCAGCGTGCCCAAACTGTGGGAAGAGAGGCGGAAGCGCCGGAGTCTTTCTAGTGACCGCGGGAGGACTACTCACTCGCCTTACGAGGACAGAAGCAGGACAAAGGCCAGTGGGCCAGCTTTAGACCGCAGCCCAGACAGGGCTCGCAAGGAGAATCACACTACAGAATCCGGAGCTGAGAAAGAGCAGAGTAACTCCCTTCAGAACAATCGTCATGCAACTGAGGAGAAGCCCCATCGTGAGGCATCCGATGCTCCCCAGCCTAAAAAAAGGGACAGCGAACGCAATCATCGAACTGGTGAATTGGAATCAAAAACTCACGAGGAGCCAAAATCTGAGACCAAAAAGCTAAAGAATTTATCAGAATACGCTCAGACACTGCAACTTGCTTGGAATGGGCTTCTTGTGCTAAAAAACAGCTGCTTCCCCACCTCTATGCACATCCTGGAGGGAGACCTCGGTGTCATCAACGGACTCCTTAAAGACCATTCATCTGGCGGGAAGTTAACGCAGCTCAAAATTGCTCAGAGACTTCGGCTCGACCAGCCCAAGCTGGATGAAGTAACCCGCCGCATCAAACAAGGCAGCCCCAATGGCTACGCTGTGCTCCTGGCAACCCAGTCCACCCCGGCAGGGGCTGAGGGGACCTTCCCTGTTGTAGAGCCTGGCTTGCAGCGACGGCTTCTCAGGAATCTGGTCTCCTACTTGAAACAGAAGCAGGCTGCTGGGGTTATCAGCCTGCCCGTGGGAGGGGCGAAGGGCAGAGACAGCACAGGCATGCTTTATGCGTTCCCTCCTTGTGAATTCTCTCAGCAGTACCTCCAGTCAGCACTAAGGACATTGGGAAAGTTAGAAGAAGAACATATGGTGATAGTTATAGTCAAAGACACTGCCTAGCCCACACTGTCTTTTTCAAATTCCATGTTTTCTTTGTGTGTCACACAACCCAGTTGTTTTTAAGGCCGATCATTTTGGTGGAGGCTCAGAACACCTCGACCAAAGTGGTAAGATTTTTAGTTTCTAATTAATTTTAATACCATTTAAATAGAGCCCATTTTATTCGTTTTTAATATGTGACACTGTCCGCTGTTGTTCTGTATTTTTATTTTTTAACTGTATGAAAAGTTGTCAGTAAAGCCTTGTTCACTGATGGATTTCTAAACTTGTGCAGTATCCTAGTTTTTATGGCCCAGGAAGGGCTGGTTCCCTGTGCTGTCAGGAGCTGGAAGGTGATGGTCCCAAGCCGTTTCAGTTTCTCAGACTCCAGCCTCCTGTACCTCCTCCATCTCTTTATATGTGTCCTGCAAGGTGGGAGGGGAAAGGGGGGTGGGTCCTTCTTTGTGCTGTATGAGAGACTGAAAGGTTGGTTCTGTATCTTTTTTTTTTTTTTTTTTTTTTTTTTGTCCTGTTTGCTTTTTATTTCATAAATTTGAGTCTGGATGCATTGCTGTTGATTCTCTCTTTGAGGATAGAAGCTTCCCAGGAAGTCAGCTGCCAAGGAAGCAAATCCTGATCAAGAATAGAAGTGGGTTTTATACACAACAAAAAAATTACAGTTAATACTTGGCAAAAAGTTTGTTACAAAGGAGTCAACTCTGTGTTCAATTCTGTGAGGTCTGAGAGCACCCGATACATGTCTCAGTCAGATAGAAGTTCTTGGGTAAAACAAAAATGAGGCTTGGCATTCCCGGTTTTTATGAAAGGGAAAAAAAAACAAGCAGGAGAAAAAAAAAGCCACGTAAGGGGGAACCCTCTTGGGCCTGTATTAGATGCAGACAAGCAAATAGAGGGCACAAAGGGTTTTGGCAAACTGTAGGTGCCCATTAGCGTAGTTGACCATGTTGCACTATCTATCTGAAATCCTTTATTGAAAGATAAACGGCAAACTTGTTTTTGCTAAAGTTGAAATGTGTTTGCAGGCTTACAGAAAAAGAGATAAAACGTGTCTGGCTGTCTGAAAACGTGTTACATTACCGCAAGTATCCTGTCTATGACTGTAGGAAACTCTGGAGATCAAAATTTGAAATTTAAGATGGGATGGTTCCGTCACCTTTTCTGTCTGTGGTGTGAGACAGTTGTTCAGGAGAGAAACCAGGATGTCTGCACCTGTGGTTGCTCAGTAATGTTAAGGATGCGGTAACTAGGTCAAATTTGAGTTAAAATCCACACTGTTCAGTTTGGGGATATTCTTATTTTTTAAAATGATGCCTGTAGATTTTAGGAGGCTTACAGAAAATTGTGTGGGATTAAAAACACTACATTTTAAAGTTTCTTTAAATTTGCAGGTGGGTTTTTTGTTGTTGTTGTTGTTTGTTTTGGCGGTAAGCAAGTGAACAAAATCCTGGGAGAACCAGAGTCTTTCTGGCACCCGTCTCTGTGACCGAGCGGACTCACTTGCTGATGGCTGCCAAGGCCCTTTTAAAACTGTGCTCTCAGCTATGATTGGTATCAAACCTATATAGCAGGGAGCATAACTCAGTCTAATGATGCTTTTCTTCTTTTTTATTTTTTTAACCCTGCAATTTCACAGTAGGGACATCATCAGCTGATGATGTATGAGCAGTTGCTTAATTTAATAATGTATTGATATCAACAAGTATGGGTTGGTTTGTTGGTTTTGTGTTTTTTTTTTTTTTAAAACATTTAATACTGTGATTATATTAAAAGTAAATCTAATGAGTTAGTGTGATCATGAGGGGGTTAGTATTTCACTCGATGATGCATCTTCTGTACCCCAGAAAACGTAATTCTGTCCGTAAGGGCCTGAGTACAGCTACAAGGCCACGGAGGGTTTTGTCCATGGTGTGTGGGCATGGTTCAGCGAGAGGTGAGCTGGCTCGTCTGCTGGGAGCGTCAGGGCTCCGGGAAAGTCCATTTATGCTGTGGGAGCAAAGGAGCAACTCTGCTGCTCCCAGCAGGCAAGCCGTGTCTCCAGACTTACTGCACTGGGCAGCACAGAGGTACTCTTCACGACACTATGGCTGCACGGCGTAGGGTAGCTGGACTGCCCCTGGTTTTACACGGTTACAGGGACGCCGACTTTTAACCTTGTGACCGAGTCCCCAATGCTGTTGTAATGTAGACAGTGCCAAATGTCAACAATTGTAACCGTTAAGTGTTATCTGAAACTAAGTGCTATTAAATACCCCTTATGGCCAGAGTCATAGAGTGATTAGAGCTTTTTGTCAGAGTATCCTACGCGTTGGAGATGTCCGTTCAGTCTGAGGCAGAGTGCGTGGTGGTGCAGTAACAATGCCTGGCTGGCTTCTTGCTGGCAGGGAGCTGTAGCTCGTCCTGCCGTGGAGTGGCCGTGCGTGTGCGTGTGTGTGTGCGCGCATGCGCGTGTGCGCATCTGTGTCATGGTGTGTGCATGTGAGGAATCGGAAGGGGAAAAAAAAAAAAAAATCAATACATGATAAAAGCTGCAACTGCCTGATGGCAAAGCCAGGGAAGCACCAGCAATCCCCTATCTCCCACTTTCCTTTTGAGGCAAGTAAATAATAATGTAGGGGTTTTTTTAGAAGGCAACCATTGTCATGCTTTGGGTTGGGTAAAGTTTTTAATGATGGGATTTCTATTCCCAGTGAAGCAGCTGATGGTTGTGAGCATGCGCGCGTGGATGGAGGACCAACAAATCTCCCTCCTACAAACAAATTAACAGGTGTAAATGATAAGTGGGAGAGTTGAAGGAAAAAAATTATACCTGGGAGAGAAGCAGCATCAGCCTGCTAACCTGATGACCGGAGCCTTCCCAGCTCCCAAGAATGCAAGTGAGCCACAGCCATTGCTTGAACAGACTGCACTAAGGCTGATTGCACCTGTCCTGTAGTCCCGTCCGACATCCCATCCCCTTACACCTGTATCCAGGCTGGTTTCAAGAGAAACAGGCCTGAAAAGGGGTACTTACAGCAAAATTACACCTGTATCTTACAGCTTGCAAGACTTGGCCCTTAAATTGGGATGGGATGCAGTTCTGGGGAGAAGCTACATCAGGCTGGGGTGGGAGGAAGACCATGGCCCTGGCTGGGAGGCCTAAGATACTTGGTGGTGTTGGAAGATGGTGGGTATAACAGTGCTGGAGGTGCTGTTTGGGTGGGGGTGGTCATGGGGTGGCAGTGCATCTTTCAGCCTGGTACAGTAAGGAAGGTAATCACAACAGGGTAATGGTCTCTGTCTCTTTGCAGGTGATCTGAAACTCCAAGTCAGACCAGGGTGTGAGATGGTGGATATGGTGGTCTCAGAGCCTTACTGTTTAGGCTGAGTTGCTACATTTTGTTTTTTTGAAACACCCATTCCATAAATAGTCTGTCTTACAAGGCCTCTTTTTAACCTCAGTGTCTGGCTGTCTTTACTACAACAGAAACACGGAAAAGAGGGCTAGCCCTAGGCTGTCCCAGGTGCCCAGCATGTGCATAGGACCAGTGCTGATGAGCTGATCGTACTGTGATTATTACCCTCAGCTAACATGGCTTAGATGAGATTTTTTTTTTTTTTTGAACCACTGCACTGCAGGGACCTGCGTACAACCTCCCAGGCTGCTGGCATGATGGTTACGCAGCCTGTACTCCATGGAACTGTGTTGCAGTGTACCAAATGGGCTGAGCAGTTACTCATGGTCCATGACAAGGACCATGCCGATTTGAGGGCACAGGCTGGTGCTGGGCTAGTCTCTGCTCACATCATGGGAGGAAAGGCAGCATCCTTCCTGCAAAGGCTCCCCTCGAGTGCAGAGGTAGGTATATGTCTTTGCCAGTTGGGGGGATATTTAAAAGCCCCTTCCAGCCCCTAAGCCAAGCCCCTATGCCTGCATAGGTGGAGAAACACTGTATGGCATCACACCAGCAACGTGCTGTGCCTATTCAGGAAGATTACAGGACTTCTTCCAAACACGATGCTTTTAAATAGATTAAATCACGATGCCAGGGGAAGAGGTGATCTTCCAAACACTGAGATTTCCCCCCCATCCCAAGTAGTTGCAGAATTGTGGCCCGACAAAAAACAAAGAAATCCCTGCTAGTCCTCCATTCTGTATCCCCAGTCTGCAAACAGCCCATTACAGTCACCCTATTCCCCAGCACTCTTCAGTGATGCCCCGCAAGAACAAAGGAGGGGGGGGGGGGGCAGGTATTGCATATCTAACTTCAGCAGCTCTGCAATAAGCAAGTGGAGAGGCTGAGGGTCTGCCCAGGACAGGCAGAGGGGGTTGCTTGAGCAGGTTTGGGTGCGTGAGCTGCAGGCTAAGGCCCGAGCACGCTCACTTTGGCTCTGTTCAATGAAGGTGGGATAGGCGCAGGAGGGGAGGGATGGCACATATACTTACAGTGGCCCAGTTTGTAATATAAATAGGAGTTCCATCCTAGATGTTTTGGTTCTGTCTCACAAAACTAGTTGGTAAATTTCTCTGAGATAGCCAGGCCCAAAACAGCAACAGATGTAGCCAATTATAGCTGTGGTATAATGCCAGAACAAGATACGGACATCTGGCACAGGATCTCTCTCTGTTTTTAGTAGTTGAGTACATGCTTTATATTTTTTTTTTAGCTCCTCCTGAGCAGCACATTTTCTAAGGTAAAGTTGCATAAAATGTTTTTGATAAGGCAGAGGCTGGTTTCCACAGCTGTTGGATGGCATATCCGATTTTCAATCCCCTCATTTAATCAGAATGCTGCTCCAGTTGCTGGTCTTAAATGCTGTAGTAATCACAACTCGCCCATCTTTATCGACTCCGTAGGGTATAATTATCCATTATAAGTTGCAGCAGAACCTTTCTTTTTAATTATTAACAAGCAGCCCTGGGTAAGTGCATTAAGTAGATGCAATGCTGGAGGGAAGAAATACTATCACTTCTCTTGGTTAAAAAGAAAATCCTTCCTCTTCAAGCAATGAAACCGTGAGCCTTAGTTGAAATGAGCACAGTTCTCGGTGGAAAACTCACTGTAGTGTCAAGGAGCAAGAAGCCTCCAGCTCCCTGTTCTGCCTCAAATCCTATTCTGAAAGCGGCCAAAACAGAGAAAGGGTAAAAAGTTGAGTTGATGTTATCTGAACACCTGGGATAAATAGCACATTTAGTGGCCTTGTCCAAGCAAGCGACGAACTCACTTACCTTCCAGTTCTGACGCACAAAAACTAAGCTGTGCAGTTGTGTGCTGTACAGTGAAATCAAACACTCAACTGCAATTTTTTTCATCCCCTTCTAAGGGCAGGGCCTCTTGGCAGGTACAAACAGGAGCACCTAATTTGCCTTCTGCCAGTATAGCCACAAGGCAGCCTATGTAATGCCAAACCACACATGGATGAAGAGGCCCAGTGCTGCTCCCGCCTCCTGACACACACCAGCAAGGTGGTGAGAGTTCCCTGCAGCTCACCGTGCTTCCTGTAGCCGAACCGCAGAGTGGATATTCTGGTGCATCTTTAAACAAAATCACAGCCTGGTGCTAGCAGCACCTTCCAGCTCCCACATGGCACAGTGAGGATGCAGTGCCACACTGCCCGCAATCCCACTGAGAATTCAAGGCTGTCAGGTAAACCAACAAGTCGGATTTGAACCCACAGGCATGGTGAAACGTCTGTTGTGCAGCTCCAGGAGTCCCCATGGACCAGAGCAGCGGGTGGAGCCTGCACTCTCAGAAATCTTACCCCTTGTTTACTTTGCCCTTCCTTATTGCAGCGGGGCCACTAGCTACACCTAGCTGCTCTCTGGCTGAGCTCCTCAGGTGCACAGAGCACCACTTCTGGCAGAGGAATGCATGGCTACAATTCACAGCCATCAACAGAGACAGGATTTGTATTTAATTTTTTAATAAATACACTTTACATTAAAGAAAAAGGCCTTCAATTTGCAGTTTCCACACAGAGGGATGGGGAGGGGGGGGAAAGATTAAAAAACTTGAACCACAAAGGGCAGAGGGGAGAAACAGGGCTCAAACTTCAATCCCAGATCCCCATGTCTTCAGGAATACCAGGCCCTGACTAGGCCAAGCCAGGATTTCAGCCTCCCACTATAGCTGGTACCACAGCGAGAATCTCCACTTTAAACAGCCTGTACGTTCAGTTACCAAACACCCCCAGGGCTCTTCCCTGGAGGACAAAAACATCTGAAACACACTGGCGCGCTAGCAGGTGTTAACACCCGTTACTTTTTTTTTTTAAAAATAAAATCATATTTAAAATAAAAATATTCTCACTCCTCAACAATATTAGAAACCATGATCCTCTTACTTCACTTAGTAGTTGCATAAAAATGCCTCTTCTTTTAATTTTAAAGAATTTTTCTCCCCCGAACCTACCCCATGGTAACAAGGTACTACAGGAATACAAAGTTCATCCCCTCTTTACTAGAACACCTGCCTTTTTTTTTTTTCTTTTTTTTTTTTTTATATAAAACTATTTCTGTTCTTTAGGAAAGAACTTTATACAAAGAAAATATATTGTGAAATATCTTCAGAAGTTTCTTTGAAGAGGAGAATCATCTCAGCCTAAAATAAAAAATAAAAAAAAAAAGGCAGAGAGAAAAGAGGCCTAACCCCAGGTCTCTTTATGGTAGAGCCTCGGACTTAGCCCGGAGCCTCAAACTGACTTAAACCAACATGGTGGATGGGCTGGAGTTCCTCAGGTTTTCCCAGGAGAAAAAGGGTTGGGGTACTCAGAATCGGTTTCCAATTTGGTCTCCGGTCTTCTGCTGGGAAGGGAGCATCTCCTGCTGCCAACACCCCGCCTGGCAGTCACTCCTCACTCATTCAGAGACAGGATTATGTCGTCCTCCAAGTCAGAGTTATCCGAGCTGTCGGCTGAAAAGGAGACATGTAGGTTGTGTTTGGTTTGTGGAAGAACACAGCTGTCAGGGCTGCTAAGCAAGGCAACGCATTCATAGTTACAAGAGATGGCCACCACCTGCTTGAGACCAGCAACTCCCCAGCAGTGACAGAGGCAGCTAGTACCATTAGTGCATTTCAAATCAATCAAAAGCAGTCAGCAAATATGCGCCACAGCTTTCTTTCCCTGGTTAAAACAGAGGGTCAAGAGGAGAGCAGGTTTAGCAAGCGCAGCTTCTATTAGCTGCCGGGTTTTTTCCCCATGACAAGATGGAGAGAAGGACACGAGCAGTAAGTTACCAGCACAAGAGCTCTTCATGCCGGGGCTGGACAGATCTGGCAGTCATTCCTCACAGCTGCTGAAAGCAAGCTTGACAGTTCCGCCAATCTGATGTGGCAAAATATGGCCTCTGTATAATGTGCACAGGGCTAATTCATGATGCAGGAAGTTAGACCCAGACTTTCTCAGTACTAGGTTCTTATTGGCCTGTCACTCCCCTCTGCACAGCAGGAGACCTCCCCAGCGATGGGGAAGCCATCCATACATTCACAACTAGAATCTTCCTCTAGCAACCCGAAGGTTTCTGTAACTAATTTAACTACATGGCACGCATTAAAGGTGACCTGAAAATTGTGCTTTTCCTGGTTTTCTTCATTGTGATACAGAATGAAGACATGAAAAGAAGCAGTGACACACACACACACTTGCTTTTTATCTTAAAACTAAGATCTCTCCTCCCTCAGTTGTGCAAGAGGGAAGTAGTAGGAGCCCTGGCAGCAAGAGGTCTCCTGCCTTACCTTAGAAGTGACGTTGGCTCTTTTTCTTATGTGAATTCATTGGATGCTGCAGTTAACTAGGTGTTAAAAATAGTTTAAAAACAAAAAAAAAAAGACACCAAGACTTTCTCTTAGCCATCTCAGTTATACTGGATCTCTAAAATGCCTGTCAAGTTAAGCAAGACCTTCTGGAAGGTTCACCCCTTCTCAGATGCTTTCCTTAGGGGAAAAAAAAAAAATCACAGGCAAGCAGCAGAGGGCACAAACCCTTTCCCCCAACCCTCCTCCCTGAATATCAGCCAGCTGGCCTTCCACTGTGATCAGTGAGGGATGCTCCAGTCTCACCATCCATCGTACCGAGCCTAGGCTGAGGGGTCATCAGTGCTTCCAGAACAGCTACAGCCCTGTAAGCGTAGTTGGAAAACACCAGCCACTGCCACAGCAGCTACACTTACGCAGGAAGAGGGAAAGAAGCACGAGCGAGGTAACAATCCAGAAACTCTGGAGAAGAAGAGAAGCTGAAAAAGTTGTTGTGGTTTTGGTTTTTTTTAAACATCAGAGGAAAGCTTTGAAAAGGGATCTCCTAACTCTTTATTCTCCAGTCCACGACAAAGCCTTCTGGTTTTGAGCTCCATGTCTATAAGGTAAACCTGACTGCAGTTAACTGCTCAGCAGAAGCTTACAGACCTGCCCGGAAGTTTCCATTTCCAATTACAGAAGAAAAGAGGAAACAAGAGTCAGCCATGCTGCTGGTGAGAATTCCATGTATTTCTTCCATCCAATGTCACACGTGCATTTCAAAAAGGACACCCCACTGGCCCAGGAACAAACTCCTGAAAGATCTGCACAATGCATAAACTGCTTTGGACAAGACAAACAGATCTACCTTCCCCAAGGTGGTGACAAAGGAGGAGAAAAACAAATTTATACTTAAAAGGTTCTCCATGGATTATTCCTGAAAAGCAAATAAAACATCTTCCAAAGCACAAGGAACCAAAGCCACTCTTTCCAAAACTCCCCTGTTTCAACTGGACATGGACCTGTCAGAGCAAGTCCAGAGGAGGGCCACAAAGATGATCAGAGGGCTGGAGCACCTCTCCTATGAAG
>JAVKLA010000036.1:5059164-5092037 GCA_034782735.1 Sagittarius serpentarius | reverse complement strand
AACTGAAAGAGGGTAGATTTAGATTAGATGTAAGGAAGAAGTTCTTCACTGTGAGGGTGGTGAGGCACTGGAAGAGGCTTCCCAGAGAGGCTGTGGATGGCCCATCCCTGGCAGTGTTCAAGGCTGGGCTGGATGGATGGGGCTTTGAGCAACCTGGTCTGGTGGAAGGTGTCCCTGCCCATGGCAGGGGGGGTGGAACTAGATGATCTTGAACGTCCCTTCCAACCCTAACCATTCTATGAAATGATTCTATGAACTGTTCTTTGAATTATTTTGTTTTGAAGCATACTCACTGTCTGTTACGGAGGTTCATCCAAAATACAGCACGGGTCTGCAGTAGGAAGCACTCTAAATACATCACCATGCCTCAGATCTGTACTTTGCAACAGTGTCAGTGCCTTTACAACTTTTAATTTTGGAACGCAGCATAAGCAAAGGAGAGGGAAATTTTAATTGCTCTTGCTGGATGAGAAACGAAAGCAAGCCAGGTGAAGCTGAAGTCAGAGAAGGCGGCACAGAAACCCGCTCATCAAACCCTGTGCAAGGACCACGCATACATCAACCTGGCAGAGCTGCACTCCCTGCTTTAAGTTCCCAAAGATGCTGCTAAGCAACCTCACAGCCACAGGATGGGCTGGCCACAGCTCCACAGCGATACCAGATAAAAGTTCTTATCAAGTGGTTCTATCCATAAATGGTGTACAGATGTGGCCATACCATACTACACAGTGCTCTGCAGAGCGCACTTGAAATAACTGTCAAGTAGCACCTAGTTTTGTTACGGGAATAGGTATTGAAATGGCCTGAACTTCCCCTCCATTCTGCTCCCTGGACAATTAAATTTATAGCACTCTGGGTGCTCTCTTAATAGCTTCTGGCCCTGCACCCCCTGAGGAAACAGAAGTGGAGTTCTATCAAGAAGGTCCTGCCCGCTACTGGGAGAGGCTGTAGTTATCCTCAATCCCAAAACACTGAACTGCAATATGCTATTGATGAACTTGAGCTATGTAAATGTCCTATATGGCCCTACATCGTATACCTACTACCTTCAAGAGAACAGCAGACTGACCCCACAGAATAACTCTGGCAACCTGATGCGGCCACATCCTTAAAAACGACTGAGCTACATTCTAACAGAAAAGAGGGACATGAATGAATCTGCCAGCCACTTTAGTGCCAAAACAGGCCTGGCATGCTTAATCCTCCAGCACTGGCAGAGAAGATTCATTCCCACCTCAGCTCTCACATTAATCTCCTATCGCTGCAGGACTTCAAACGCCATGCACACTGTAATTACTCATCCTTACCAACATTTTAACTTAAGGTAAACTATACTACCCCTATTTTACAGCCTGGAAATTAAAAAGAACTAAGTGGCTTGGCTGCATATGCTCGAAAATTGTGCTGCAAAAAAGGAAACAGAATCTGGTGTCACAAATCCCAAGCCTGATGCTATCCTACTCACCTTCTCTTTCTTGTGAAGCCTTTTTCCAAATTGAATTGCTTATAAAAAGTTCAGACTTTTCCTTCTTAATACACATACACACACACACACACACTTTGTTAACTTTCAAAATCTCTGTATCTGTGGAATGCCAGAAAAAGAGAACAATTTAAATTTTATCCCAAAGTTATGTTAGCTTCAGAACAGTCTAAAAAAGTAAGTGAAGTCAGAAATGACATGTTGGTTTTGCACTTTAAGCAATTATAAGAGAGAAAGAATAGCACCAAGGACCAAAAACGCTTCTCTGTCCTTACAGGTACAAATAAGGCAGAGAAGACAGGTGAGGGAACAGTTCAACTAGTGTCCCCTTGAAGGGCAGGACAAGCAAGCAATCAGATAAGGCTTCTTCACATGAAGTGGCTTGGCCTCCCAAGCTCTCTGGGAGCACTTGAAGAAAGGAGATACCTTCCTTTCCAGAACTCACAGGTGTCCTCTCAGGCAAGAGCTGTTTTTACCAACAGATTACTTTGACAGGCCACAGAGGAACAAGCATGATGATTTGTGCCTTTCATACCAGTGAGGGGGGAAGTCAGCCAAGTCGTTTCAGGGAAGATTTAGATGTTGCATATTTGTCAGGACATTAAACAGAGGACAAGGTCATCTGTGGTTACCAAGCTGGGCACAGACTTACTATCTCCAAGAATCAGCTCGACTTCCTCATCAGCATCAGAATCTTCATCTTCACCCTCATCTCCCTCTTCCAGGAGGTTGGCAAGCTCCTCATCATCGGAGGGAGAAAAGTCATTTTCTCCATCCTCACCAGCATTCTCATTGTTCTCATCCTCCTCCAGCTCAGCCTCCAGCAGCTGGTCCGTATCTAGTTCATCAAGGTCATCTGTATCATCATCATCTTCATCATCATCTTCTTCCTCTTGCTCTTCTTCCTCCTATAAAGACAGGAAGAATAGTCCATTGCAGACACTAAAACAAATGTAAAATGAAATAAGAATAACTGAAGAAAACATACCTATAGTTTTCACTTCTCCCCATAGCCAGACATCACACATTAAACACTTTCCCATCACCCATATAAACACTTTCTCTCCACAGCTATGGAACATGATACATGCTAGATCATTTGCAGGCCTGCAAAGTCTTATCTGCAAAATGCTGGTGCAACACAGGTACCATTGGCTCAAGCTCCTCTCCGATACTGGCCATCAACACGTCACCACAATGCACTCTTGAGAAGAACATGCAAAAAGACCTGTTAATCCATGGCTTTGTTGCTAGTCTTGTACAAACTGCTTTAGTTTCAACTGGACCAAAACCTCTACTTTGCATCAAACAGCATGCATGTTCAGTCTCTCAGTCATTCCTGATTTAGATGAGATGTAAAATGTAGGAAAAGATACTATTAGCCTAAACCAATCCCTGAATCACTCAGCTTCAGATAAGAGTACTATTTAAAGAAGCTCAGAAGTCTCATCTTTGGCATTTACCTGCGGATCAAGATCTTTCTCTATCAAACCATAAGAATCTGCATTCAAATGAAGCAACTGGATTCCTCATTGTACAGATCAAATCCAGAAATCTGTGTCTAGTGGATAAAACTAAGTGGGAAAACGCTGTTACAGTCCAAACAAACGAGAAGCCAAAAAGTGCCATCACAAGCCAAGCTCCAGGAATTCTCCAAGACTCAAAGAAAGGGTTCAATACACCTGCACATCTCAGTCACACCCTTTTTCTCTGACAGAACACTCTCACATGGCAGGAAGGCAGCTCTCAAGTAATTCAGTCTTAATTGCCCCTTTGTTTCGGGAGGGAACACATTTTGCAAAATTACGAAGCAGTTAAGATAGATACTTAGCAACCCACTTCAAGGGTGAGTTTGGTCCTCAAGCTCACCACACTCACACTGTGCTGTTTAGACTGCTGCATTTTCAGATCTAAAAGGACAGAGCAAAAAGACCTTACTGTCATCTCCCCAACCTACTTTTTCTTCAGCCAGTGCTATAAAAAAAAAATCCACCACACCCACACAAATCCAACATCTGTCATAGGCAAAAGAAAAAAGGAATGCCAAAAAGCCTGGGCAAATTTTATTGTTTTTTTTCACTTGCAAATGGCAGCCAAGTCTCCTCTACTGACCGAAAGTGCTCTGTTATTTAAATGGAGATTACAGTATAAAAGCACTTGTTTGCTACATAGTTTTCTTTCTGAAAGAGCTCATATTAAGTATAAAATTCAAGCAACATGCATTAAAGCCTATGCTTATTTTAGGCAATTACAAACTTTACTTTGAGTCAATGAGTCCTCAAATAAACAGACATTGCTTTTTGAATTGTATACATGCTGGGAGAGGAAATATCCTACTTGCACTTCACAGTTTTAAACTGCAGTGCCATATTGAGCATAATTTTCCATAAAATATATTGAATGACTAAACGCTTTTGCCTTAATAACTTTAATTTTTGTTCTATGCAGTATCTGCAGAGACACCAACGTCTTCAACTTTATTACTCTATTCAGAATTGGAAAACTGATTCAGAACTGAAAAGGCAGGAGAGTTCATTTTCCTTTTTCAGTCTCTAAACAACTCTGAAGCTGGAAAGGAGGAGATGGATTTATTTAAAAAGCTTGGCAAAATTAAGACAGGTTTTTCAGTGTCTGAAGATAGAGACACAAGTGTAGACATTAGGAAAAAAAAGTGTATTGTCTAAGAGATTCATTTAGAGTCTGTGTAACTGAAACCTAAAGGATTCTGAAATGAGTTAGGTTTCTTAGTTTCCACATTCGTGGAATTTCTGAAAGCATTTTTTTCCTAAACATCTAGCCCACAGTGACTTAAAAGAAAATGTCTAAACTACTGAATTTCATTATGTTTCACAGTTAATGTATTTATTTGGAAACTGAAGTACTATTTTAATCAATATTTTCACTCAAGCTTAAGGCAAGGCATATATAGCAATACCATCCTTCAAATATAGGATGAAATGAAATACAGTTGTATAAAGCTAAAGATTTCTTCTGGCTGACAAAAGAGTAAGTGCCAAATTGCACAGAAAGGGTGTATATTTAGCTGCAAATTAACTCTGAAGGATTATACCAACCAGTGAGGAAAAAATCCTCTGTGAAAATACAAATAGCAGCAGAAGACTAGAGAAGCAAAATCAATGTTTACACCTTTCCAATTACTTAATCTGAAGTAGGCGATTAAAATCAGGCCACACTCATTTAAAAACCACCTAAGAACAGTGAGATGAGATCTAAATTATACCTGTCCTTGGTAAACCAGAAACAGTGTGAAAACCACGCTACAAGAAGTCACGTGTGCACGTGAGAGAGAGAGCACGACACGCGCACAGTGCACGTCCTTACCGAGCTGGAGGAGTGACAGAGAACACAGTTCAAGAGGAATGATCTTAAGTAGTGAAGAACCTGTACCTTGTCATGTTTTAAAGAACACAAACAGGATCCTGGAAAATGTGGTGCTTCTGCTAAGTAACAGGCAAATTAATTCTGCAATAGCTTCCAAACAACCTCCAAGCACAAACCCCTGCATGCACACTGCAATACTCCAGTCTAGAAACACAAGGCTTGCATGTATTTGGCACGATCTCTTTTAGGAAAGCACACTGAGCTTCTGCACCCAAAACCAATCTGTGGGACATAAAGCTGAGAAAGACTCCACCTGGTATTTCCTCACACCTAACACCATCATATGTAAGTGACATCCAGTCTGTTAATGGGTATCTAGGCTGTATCCTCATCAGATACCACAACTGTCTCGCATAAGGGATCCATACACAGATGAAAAAATGGCATGCCTTCCCCAATGACTCATGCAAGCACACTGAGTAAGAGCAGTGAAAAAAAAATCCTTGTGCAGTGTCACATGGGAAGATAGGCAGAACAGTTATTCCAAACCAGGTCTGGATTTGTGAAGGAAAGATCTGCAAAAGCAAGCTCCTACCTACTCATCGGTAGCTCCCAAGAGCTTTGGGCAATGACACAGGTGCTGCTAGAAAAAAGAACCAGCATGCACGTCTGTGCAAAACAAGCATGCACCTGTGTGCATCTTCCTCATTGGAGTAAACTGATCCACAGAACCCACGGACCAAAACACTCCATATGACTTAAACAACATCAGGGAACTGTTTTAGCCATCACTAATTCCTTTCGATGCCTAAAGATATTCTTCTGTTTGGGTTTTTCTCTGTAAAAGCTGCTTAGATCAGAACTTGAACTGTTCATGGAGCCCTCACATTCCTCCTCTCCTTCCTTAGAGGATACTCTCTTCCCTCTCCGACAGAAGCCACTTCACAGCTACCAGTTATCTTTACAGAAGGCACGAGGGTAGTACAGTAGAATCACAAACTGACCATCTCATAACCTTCCCTCTGTAAAACATTTTACCTCACTATCAGCACTCTGACTCACTGCCTGATATTTCTGTGTGCCTGCTCTACAGCCAGGTGCACTATTATTACAACACAACCAGACCAAACCCCTAGCTTCCTATGCAATTCATGTAAGATTACAAACAATCCCAACCTGAGGCTATGCTGGAGGAAAAAAAAAAAAAAAAGAAAAAATCTAATGCTCCCTTTTAAATAGAGTTGGCAATGCTCAGAGGGACATGATCGAGCTCAGCTTTTGAATTAACGATGTCACATTGTACCCATTTTAGTTACACAGTGATTCAGGTATATTGATTGCTTATAGATACCTAAACTCAGGATTAACTTCAGGGAGCTTTACCTTGATAGATGCCAAGAACAGAACAGTTTAAAGTAGAGTACCCATTGATGCCTAATGAAACTCAAATTTGTAATTATGTATTATATAGATATGTATTAATTTCATTATTATATAATGTATTACAGTGAACACAAATACTAGGGTTTTTCTGTGTTATCTTCACAATACTGTACCAGTATTACTCTTCTTCATCCCCAGCATAAACAGATGCCACTACATAACAGCTGCAATGCAGAGGTCGTTATAGTATCACCATACCTGGATGACCAACTCTTTCTGCTCTTCAAAAACACAGCATCACAATTATAATAAAGGAATTTTAATCTAGGAAACACCCACCCTGTTTCACACACAAAATGGCTTCCTGGCCCTACTTCTCTGCCTAAATGCTTACGGTGATGACTCACCCCAGTTAAAGCAAAAAGGCTGCAAAAATAAGGCAATGAACAAAAACAAAGCTGACAATTTAAAGTGAACATGACAACAAAACAAAACCCCGATTATAATTATAAGGGAACAGCAAAGAGGGAGGCTGCAACTTCAGTGTGGAATAGCTATCCACAGATATAAGTAGGATGTCCACACAGGGACAGGCCCCAGTTTAACTTAGAAATTGTTTAACTGACCTAAAGAGTTAATCTGACTCAACTACTTAGACAAGCTTAGGCTGAAAAAGCCCATCTATACAAAGGGTTTGTAACAGCTTAACTCAAAAAGTCCTAAGAATGTAAGTCAGTAATGTATAGTATCATCAGTTATACACTTTAGACAAGTATAAAAGATGCAGGAACTATCAGTTCTCCTAGGGTAAGACTGCAAAATGGGACAATTAATTTAAGTGTGCATCTTAGGGAAATCTCTCAGCACTCACTATCTCACCAAAATTCACTAATTCACTTACACGGTAACACATAAATAGCTTCAACACACAGTCTGTGACCCTGGAACTACTTTGAGGATGATTAAGAGGACAGAAGTGATTCACGTTAGCTTTTTAACATGCCTGCATACAGGCAGATTTACAAAAATGTACAAGAAAAGCTGGACATTAACTTACAGAACCAGAAAATTTTATTACATAGCAAAGGATTATCTCAAGATCATCTCAAAGCAAATTACTGGTAACTTAACTCTACTACCAGTTTGCAATCTTACATACAAATTCAGAAAGCCAAGTAGATTTGGTTCAATTAATTTATCATTTATAACTACAAAGGAAAAAAACTAAACATCTCCTAAAGGAATGGCATACGTAGGGGTGGCAGCACTGTAACAAAAATATGCTTGACCTAATTCTTCATGTTGCCAGTATTTACAGCTCACTCAGAGCTTAGTAAGTACCTTTTGCTCTTGTTCAAGTGTTATGTATTTTCTTCCATATTGTTCTTTGATGCACATTTGCACGCACTTCATAGACTTTCATCATCATCATAGACTTTCTTACTGTTCCCCTTTACCATTCATTTTGCACATACAAAATTCACAAAATTTGTCTCTTTGGGTAGTACAGGTTATTTATACTTAATGTATTCACCGGTGTTCATCTCGGAAAACATTCAAAGGCTCAGGAAAACCCCAGCCTTTCACTTATTCAAACTGATGCAAAATACATGTTAACTAGGCAGAACTTTGATTTTTTTGATTTTAACATATTTCTGCACTGTATTTTAACATTAAATCAGTGTATGTACAAAGTGCTTTCAGGAAGTATGGCTTATAGCACTGCAGATCTGCAGTATATAAAAATATACCACCTTGCTCTATAAGCACTCTTAAGACTTTTTATAGAGTTTTCTTACATTTCTTGAATCCAAAAATTTTTTATGACCATATGAACAGAATTTGAGACTTCTCAACTGCAGATTACATCATCTCTCAAATTTACACTAGGCTGGCTGTTAGCTGCCAAGAGAAGATCCCACAGGTCTTTTTCGATTGTCGATATTAAGCCTGGAAACCTTAACTCAGTTTTGAGATTTACAGGTCACTGATTTTTCGCTTATTTGACATGGTTTCAGCTGTTACCAAAAGCTTCATCTTTTCATATAAGACCTCATTCACTTCTTCTCCCTCTACTAGGAGTTGATTCACAGTCCAAAACAAGTATTTACGTCAATAGTTTTCTGCCCAACTTCCTCTGTTACTGCTCTATGAACTGTTCAGCTGTCATCATCTCACAGCTGCTCCTTCCCCAGCCCCATGCTCACCTCCTATCATCACTTCCAAGTCAACACCTCCCACCTGCAGATGTTTTCCAGCAACAGTTCCTTCCTCTGAAAACACAATCTCTATTGCACCTCTCAGTCTGAATCATGCTATATGGTATTACTCTACTCTAACTACTCTTATTTTCATCTATGAGGCTGCCTTTTCTCTACCTGCACAATAGTTAATCAAAGGTCAGTGAAGCTTTTCCCACTTTTTCAAATCTTTCAGCTCATATTTAACTCAATTCTGTCTATTCGTAGCTAAGTCTAATCATCTGCTGGTGAGCATCTGCTTCTATAAACTGTTCATTTTTTCTAGTTTTTTGTTTTGTTTTGTGTTGGTTTTTTTTGGTAAAGAAATTCATGTTTCCCAGAGTCTCATTGTTTTGGTCAATTTATTTGCTTTTGCAAGAAACCACCTACTAGTTTACTTCTCCCTCTCTTTCACTCTCTTCCCCCAAGATTCTCCTAGAGAAAAGCAAAGTCATTTTTAGTAATCTGGTCTCTTCCAAACTATCAGTATTATTTTAATTACTACCTATTTGCAGCATGGGAACAGGCTTTGCTTTCATAAAAAAAAGAACATGCGATTGTTGTTCAAATGCAAGTTCACTGAAGAACGTTTCACTCCAGAGCCCTAAGTCTCTCCTTGTTTTAGTAGTTTATCTTTCTCCACAGACAATCCCCTTGTCATATCTTCTGACAACTGTTCTCTTTGCTTCCAAAGCATCTGTGTAGCATATTGGTACTTCTGATCCTTTGCTATGCAGTTCTAAGGAGGGACAAAGTGACAATGTCTGGTTTTCAGTCACTTAAGAGTTTCTATCCAATTCCTCCCCCACCCACTTCTTAACACTCCCTGAACAATGGGTAGTGGAAAAAGCTCAAATATAGCCAATGGTCCTTCTAGGGGGTCAATCACGTAAGGAATTTTATGTCCTAGATTACCTAGTCTCTATCCTGCCCCTCAGCTAGCAAGCCCAAACTCATTCCTATTATCATACCATTAAATTCATTCTAAGTATTCATCTCCTTCACACTACAGGGCTGCGCCTACTTTTACCTTCTTGGCTACTTCAGTGTTAGAATTTCTACTTCTTCATAGCCATTAATGTGGTCACAGAGCTAAAAACATAGAAGCCTGGGAATGCGCAGAAGTTACTGTATGTAACAAGCAAGGAATCTTACCATAGGCTTCTATGCAGATGTAGGTATGTGCAGATTTAATACAGAAAACATCACACAGCATACAGTATGTCACAGAGGCAAAACGGAGTGAAGAAATAAAAAAGCAGTTATTCTCTTAGTCTATGTCAGTAGGTTTAGCTTGTCTAAAAATGACTACTTACCTGTGATGAATGAAAAAAGCATCCATGACACAGATAAACAAAAAATTTAAAGTAACGGGGCCTCTGTTGGATTGGCATGCTCAGTGGGGACTCTTTTGACCAATACTCTGGTTTTGCCTATGAAATGTTTTCATTTTAACATGACTGTATGTACCCGATGATAATCAATCTAACTTCAGAGTCACTGTCCTCTTTGAGGCATGTGCAAGTCATCATTTCGCCGCTGATACATTCCTTAATGCTAGGGATAAATGTGTTCTAATGTGACTATTCTATTCTCTGTGCTGCAGAGCTCAGAAATAATATAAGGAGTCCAGAACTATGTGCAATTTCTGAACCTGCTTCCCTTCCTTCCTCTCACTCTTACTTACAAAAATAAGCCCACTCCTTTAATTGCATGACAAAAAATAATAGTGTGTAAAGGAATTTAAAAATTTGGCAGGTAAATGAACTCTCCCTCTATGGACAAGAATTTGTTCCTTATTTTCTCCAGATTCTGACTAACATTTCTCATCACAGCCGAGGCAGCTTTTATTTTTCTTGGATCCCAACTACTCTGGGAATTCTAGAAAGACGTGTTAGGTGAGAGGAAGTCAACCTCTGATTTCTGTCACTGAACAGGCAGAATATGCTTTTATCTCTGCTAAAGCTGTTTTACTCCATAATACTAGGTCTAGCCTTCTGAAAACTCCAATTACTTTTGCCTTTCCAAGAATTTCCTCTGTTCGCACTAACTGACAGCTAGTGAAACTGGATTCTGAAACAGCAGAATAGGCTGAAGCTGTAATATTTGCTACTATCTAAAAGCGTGGTAAGAAGTACAGGTACTGGGAAAACTTTTTTTTTTTTTACGCATCTGTTTTGGAGGATGCCTGTTCAAAAGATGTGCCTGTTACATGAACAGGTCTTTGATGGAAACCACTCTTTACTTAGCCTCCCTGGCTGCAACTAAGTTCAAAGATTCCTATTAAGGTGTGCAATAAACACATGTATATTATTATCAGTTGAGACATTTGTCTGAAAATACTTGTTTCCAGCTATTATCTTGTAAACCATTTCATCTCGAGCAAGATTTCAAAACAAACCATATCTTCAAACATTACAGGAACAACCCCTGAAAAATTAAGAGTCCCTGATGACATAAATCATTGTAGGCAGCTTGTAGTGACAAAGCACCACTATGGTTTGATAGTTCTTAAATACATGTGCCAATATGGATTAAGGTTTGTGGGTTTTTTTCCCCAGCAAGTAAGTATCCACATGAAAACAAACCTGTATCGAATCAACAGCAATAAAAGCACAATGGAATTGCTGTTGCAGGCAGATAGGAGGAGAGGCCTAAAATAAAAGTAGGAACTGGGATCACAAAGACCATATAGAAAGCTGAGGAAAAACATTCTCCATCCTGACTAAGCCACATGTTAGAATAGTGATTGTCTTTCGAGTCTTTATTGCCTTATCTCCAAAGCTTTCATTTCACATCACCTAGAATTTTCTAAACCAATGCAAAAAGACAAATTACACACCTACCATCACCATTTCGATAGCCCAGAAGCACTGCAGGATAATTAACAGTTCTTCATTTCTGGCAAAAGAAGTAGAACACACTTTATAGGACAGGGACAGCTAGGTGAAGCAATCTGCTGCTGAAGCCATAAATCTCTCTGAACATGACAATAACTGAGAATACTACTTGAGCCTCACATATGCAACATCATCCACATGTACCACAGAGAGAAAAATAGGCCTTAAAGAACTAATATGGAAAGAAAAACTAAAATAAAGAGGTAAAAATGCACAGACTGAAAATCCTGTAACCCACTCCTCAGAAGATCGTGTCGTCCAGACTTAAGTTTCACAGTTTTGAGTCTACTCTGTGGTCAGCCAGTTCCCTCAGTTTTAGCTCTTCTGATCACTTAATATTTCTGAAGTCTCCTTTTCTAGTCCGTAGCAACTGCCATATGCCATTTCTAGGCCAGATCAGTATGTTTACTTTCCTTCGCATCATTTCCTCTGAAATTCCTGGTCTGCCTCACTAGAGAAGACAGCAGATTACTGAGTGAAACAAGGGATAGTAATCAGCCAAGAAAGGGAAATAAGTAAGAATTAAGCAAGCTAACAACCAGAAGATGGTGCAGCATCTGTACCAGTAGCTCAGATACCCATCTTATTTTTGCTAAGTCTAATTCTGAAGGAGTGTATCAAAACAGTGGCAAATACAGGAGGAAGAGGAGGAAGATCTTGCTGCAGGACTGAAGAACAGGAAACTGCCTGTTTCCCCATAGACTGAACACAGTTTTGCAAATACTTGTGGGTTAGACCGTCCGTCACTGATGGACCCATTTAGATACTCACCCAGCAGTGAAATAATACACAAAAAACCTCATGAAAGTTCAAGGCAGAAAGATTAGTATTTTTGGAGTAAAACGTCCAACAAAAAAAGCTCACAAACTGGCTCTTGCTAAGCGTGTCACATCTTCGCTTTCCCGCAGTTATCACAATAAGTACAGACCACAGAGTATCAATATCCATTTAGCATTTGTTCTGTTTAACAAGGCTTGACAACTGTGGATTACTGGCCATAACTAGGAAAAGGCAGCTTTCCAAAGATCTCATATGAAAGGCTAGTATAACAGCCAAGGAAGAACCCAGCTACACTGGTGCTATTCTGAAGTATTTCAAAGAGAACCATAAACATTTACTGCAGCAGCACCATGCACAAGCTAAGTCAGCTGATCATTTAATTTGAGGGTAATTTATGTAACAGATCAGTTGATTTTACGAGGTTTGGTTTGAGAAAGGGGGAACAATATAGTTGTTTTGTTTCATCACTTAAATGAGAGAAGGAATTGGAAGATATCTATAGGCGAAATACCCCTGCTAGGTTCATTTTACAGACTCTGTCTTTCGCTTTTCAAAAATCTGTCACAGAGCTATCAGTTGACACTTGTCAAAATTGACATCATGAGGCATCAAAATTTAAAGTAAAAAATGTCAAGCAGATGTTTTTCTCTGCAGTTCTTTACTTGTCTCAAGCACAATTTTTAAAGCAATTTTATTCTGCATCACGTGACATCCAAGCAAGACTTGCCCATCAAATATGCTTCTATTTGAGTACTTACTACTCTCTGTACAGGCAAAAAACTGTACTCGTGGACCCGTTTAGATCTTATAAAAAAAAAAAAAAAAAATATATATATATATATATAAAGTCAAGATGTGAAGATACAAGGGCCAGATTAATATCTGCTCTAAAAATCCTTGACCAAAGAGACACCAGATTAAATGTTGATTCACATGGATTTCCTCCCACACCACTTTCATGAAAAAATCAGAAAGCATCTTCTTTTAGCCAGAAGGTGTTCTAGAATATCTGTGAGAAGTCCCAACAAGTTTGAAAGTTTATTTCCAATTTTTCAAAGCCTAAATCACAGAAACTAACTAGGCAAGTAGTAAACACCTACATATGTGTGAGCATATGTATACACAGAAAACTCCTGTTTGTCAGGAAACAAATTACTCTTGTTGACTTTAACAGAGAAGTGTGCCAGAGAGATTCCGTCATTATTCTGGAAAACCTCTACTCGTTCTAGCTCAATGCTGGATGTCTCTATGGAGACAAAAGCTGTATTTTGTAAGCCTAAGGCTAGAACAAACCTGGAGGAACGGCAATGAACAGCTACGGGCCAAAGCGTAAGGGGTTTAGTTTATGTTTTGCTAAATATATATAGATTGAATTGAATTTGAGTTCCTAAGTGTTGTTTATATTAAACCCAAATCTCTCTTACTAAAGAAACTTGACTGTAACCATGCCTAAAAGTTACTGTCTAGGAAACATCTATATACCCCAGAAATGAAGACCATAAAAAGCAGCAATTATGCAATATCAACTAGTCACTCTTAGCTTGCAAATCGATCCCGGAGCAGCTTTGTTCGAATACTCCATAAACTTCACAGAAAAGCTTTTAGCATACTAAAATTCTGCCTGGGGCCACCTCCATTTGTGAGACAGGAAGCAACCCCGGTGACATCTGATGGATGACAGATACCTTATCTCCGCTTAGTACCTAGTGTTATAGCCTGGAACCGACAGCATTCAGACTGGGTCCTCTTACATAAATACACATCTCCACTTAAGTCAATACTTACCAGCAATACCGCAAAACAGTGTCTTGATAGCTGCTAGTTAATCATTGTACAATGCAAAAATCAATTTCTGCTACAAACTATTTTTTGAGGTTTTATAAAGAAAATGTTAATAAGCTTACTAAAATATACTGAATGTGAACAAAAACAGTGGAAGCAGAGACAAAAATAGAAACTACTGCCCCTGAGGCAAGCACTGGAAGGCTAGAAAGTAGAAACACTTTGGAAGAAACAGTAATTTCCCCCCCGCCTTCACTGCTTCCCAAGGAATTCTACTCTTCACCCATCCTAAAAGTTCCTGAACTTCTCCTGAATTCATCCAATTTAGGGATAGAACAGTGACCAATGATTTCATAAGAATGCCAAGACTTCAACTGCAACCTTGCAGCACATTGAGAGGACAGGACAGCAAACTGTGTATGCAAAACAGAACTACTGCTTTATCTGCAGAATTACAGTGAAATTGCAGTAATAACAACTAACTGAAAAGAAAATTACTCTTTCCTGGGATCTGCTATCTAGTCTTCTGAACTAGAAAGTAAAAGTTTTAACCTAGCAACAGGAATATTCACAGACAGAAAGGGTATCAGAAATCCAGCTTTCCACACAGTCTGGGGAAAAAAAAAAAAACAAACCACCAAAATATTACCTTCTGGCATTCTTTGGAAAAAGGTGAAGTCAGCTTTTCTCACAGGAGATACAAATATATGATTTACTAGAATGCAGACACCAAAGAGCAGAGAATAATGCATTTAAAATCTTTAGGGAATTGAAGCATAAGGTCTTTGCCTGTTCAAAACAAAACAAAGAAAATACCTGACACCCAAAAAGCTACAAATTTGTCTTTAATTCTCACTGTACTGTAGTAAGTATTCTGTGCTACTGTGTATTCTACCAACTGCACCCTGAGGAGCACGTATTGCTGTTCTTAGGTCTTTTGTCAAATTGCCAGAGATTAAATGGCTAATCTGAGAAGGAAAACCAACACATCCCAATGCAAAACTACAGCTTTCTTTAAAATTCTTAAAACATTTTGCTGTGTAGAAGTACTGTGCAGTTTCACTGCATTAGTCAAAAGTTGTGTCTCATTTAGAAACTGGTGACAAGTTATGCTCAAATAGGAGACTTGGAATTGAAAAAAGGAAAACCTCAAACACTACTGTCTCTACTGGGTGTCAAAATATTTTTTTTAAAAAAAAGCAGAACAAACAGCAAAGATTCTGATCAAGACTGAAACACTTAGGGAAATTAACAAATAAACTATAAATTATCATGTCGGTTTACAGTGCACAGGTACTGCTCACACAGGTTCTGCATAGATAGTCTTGGTTTACACTGACAGTAAAGTGATCTACTTCACATTAGGTGAGACCAAATGAGGCACCTGTACTTTATGGGTAATAAATGAGCACCTCTGGCCTCTCACATGTAGATGGCTAACAGCTACTCTTGAACAACCAGGTTAATGATATACTTCTCACCTGATCTTCTTCTTCATCCTCTTCATCTTCTGCCAAACGCTGCCTGCCCACTTCATACAGTCTGCAAACTGTATCCATGTTCATGGCATCCATGCTCCCTTGATTCTGAAGGAGATGCCCACACAGCAGTTAGCCCCAGGAATTAAGCTCAGCATTCACATTAAATGCTGTATCTGATCTCAGTCACAGAAACATTACCAAAATCCTTCCCTCCCATTTTCTAGCAGCAGTACAATTAGCACTAAAAACGAGTCTTTTCGGTTTCAAGGACCAGCCCAGGAGTGATGCAAATACCTACTTCCTGCTTCTGTCATCCAGAAGTTACACTCTTACCAGTAGACTTAACAAAACCTTTACTGGATCTTTAACATGCTTTGGCTTGGTTCTCACCCAACCGCACACCACTGCCTTTCAAATTTGCCTGCCTATCATATCATTGAACCATATGCCTTGAGAGAATGCTAAATGCTGTCATATAGCAAGAGTTCCCCAAGACAGCAGTCTGACACCCCAGCAACCACTGCTGCCACATGCCCTGAAGTAACATTTCCAATGACTCCTATAAAAGAAAATTTTCGTATCTTGGCCTCACAACCTTGACAACTCCACCTTCACTAGTTAAAGCTTGCCGTGTTACAAATTCTTGACTCACTTTTTTTGGTCTGTAAGGATCAGTGGTTCACAGAGTATTAAGTCGACAGGATTTTAAATTAGTCACTACAAGTACATAGTCAGGTTCAAGAAACTAGGTACTGACAACATATTATTTGGCAAAGAACTGGACCCATTAGTTTAATTTTACTTTCCCCCTAACAAACCAGAAGTTTCACTCAGTAATTTTTGCTTCAAATCCTTAGCTTCTGGGATTTTCTTAAGATGACAAGTGAAAAAGGAGCAATTAAGAGTGATTCAGAGAAAAGCTCCATGGGAAGCCCCAGGAAGATTGCATTTCCCAGTTATTTGACACAGTGCAAATTCTAATAAGAAATTATTGCTATAAATAGGAAAAAAACCCCTGCATTTCTCTCCATGATTATAAGAAGGAAAGCCTCTGCACATTTTGAAGTGGGAAGTGTTTGAAGAAAAGAGGCAAATGTGTTTAAAAGTTTAAGGAATCAGAGGCAGAAAAACAAGACTGCTGTGCACGGACAATAAAAAACCAACAGCATCTTTACCATCATCAAAACACCACCGCTGCTTAGGACATGAATTTAACAGTAGGAACTCCAGAATCATCACTTCTGAAGGTTTTAAAAAGAAACAAAAAGCATTGCACTCAAACCACAGCTACAGAGACCAGAGTTTATTCTTAGCTCCTTTACCTCAATGACAGCCAGATAGCAGTCCTTACTGTCTGTGCACAAGTCAAAGATATTCCGCTTTACATCTATGGTAGCTGAAAAACATCACAAAACAAACTCAGTGGTTAACGGTGTATTGTTTAGATCTCTTCTTTCAGTAAGCATTAACAATATATGTCTAAAAGCAGATAATAAAATGTTGGGACAAGAAACAACATCTGAAATAAAAGTGAAGTGAACATTTCTAACTAATTCAACCTGTAATAAAGAACAGAAGTGTTGGCAACTGTCATAAAAAATAGCCAGGTAAGTTCTCAACCTGCTCTGCACAGTGCTTCCTCCCATGATAATACATTTATTGGCTTCTCTAAGCACAGTAAACAACAGATAATCTTCCAGGATAGGTGGTAACCAAGGGACAGAGTTGTGAGCCATGTCTCCTTTCAACAGAAAAAGCCACATTTGTTTATGCGCGTAGCAGTAACTAGCTTAGCTCCAGGAGCTTTGCAAGCTGGAGGCCAAACTGACAGCATTTTGAACTACCAGCATGGGAAAATGCTGTTGGGAAAAGGAAAACAAAATTTGGAAAAAGAAAAAAAAAGCGCCCTTCCTGAAATGAGACCAATAACTCCTTGGCCAAATGACCTACCACCTCAGATTATGCCCTACTTGGAAAGAGGAAAGGAAAATAAAACCAGAACTGCTGAACAGTAGCAAGTCAGGCAATCATGCACTGAACAGGATATGATACTCAAACCTATTTCAGTGTTAAACCTAACTCCTGTGCTTCAACCAGAAAAGGTTGTAGCAGAATTTGTTCTGTCACACATGCAAAGGAGAGGAGGAAGTGAATGTTACTAAGCAGAACTTTCAATAAACCTTCAAACCACCAGACCAAGCTATTTGCTCCTCTCCTTCTCTTACCTATAGGTTTATAGTCAGTTGCATTAAATGTTCTGAAAGAAGAGCCAAAGGGACTTCTCATTCTCTCTTCCAGAAGGTCATCTTCATCATCTGCCTGCAACATAGCTGATACAAGGACAAATTATTCCACAAATCCACCTTCCATTTGCCACTATCATTAATCAATTTAAGATCAAATCAGACTCTGACGTGAATTTTCTTTTTATTTAATAGCTTGGCAAGACCCATTTAATATTTAACTCTTCCAGAGCTGCCTTTATTAATACTGCAGATCATTGAAATTTAATACAGAGGACAAAATTATTTTCTCTGGCATCATCAGATCTGCCTTTATACACATTTTCTTTCTCAATAGGTTGATTTTGAATCTCACAAATGAGTTGTGATATTGCTGATAACCACCTTTGTCAGCAATACACGTAGCATAAACATCTTGAACACATGCCAGTAAGGCCTGGAGTTAGACAGACTCTCTGAAGCTTCCAGTTTCATTGAACAAGCATCTACTTATCTCAAACCAGAGGTGACCAAAGAGAGCAATACAAGACTGGTAAGTCCTACCTCCATACATAACTGTGCCAGTATAGTTGAATACCACACGACACTGATCCAATGCAGGTACTGTGTGTAACAAGTGGAAGGTTCGGAGGTCCCACTGAAAAAATACGGGCTAAGGAGCAACGAGCCATTGCAAGTTCTATGTCCTTTTCAACACAGCGGCAAACAACTGATTAATTGCGTTCAAGAAACCTATCGCCACCCTCTTGCAAACATGACAGAACCGGAGTCGGATTCTAGCACCACAATCCCTTCCACATGTTCAAAATTAAAAAGCTCTTACTCATAATGTCATTCCCAGTCATGAGAGATTACTGCAGTAGCTTCAAGGTTGATCTTGGTAAGGAATGGGAAGAGAGCAGAGGTACTACAAAGTATATTAGAAAATCTCTCTTCCTCTGTGTTAAGTATTTCCTCTAGGCCACATCAGAGGCAGAATCTAGATTTAAATTAGCTAGCTGTCTGACAGTCCCTGCTTGATTCACATATGAAAACTGCTGTAACCATACGTAACCGGTAACACAGCAGACCATTAATACAACTTCTGCAAACAGTTACTTGTTTATCAATACAAATTCTTTAGGTCCCAGCTCATCAGTTACCACAGCGGCCAAAGGATACAATTTCTGTGTTGACTATGACCTCCAGCCCATTGGGATGGAAAACACCACTGATGGTCATGTTGAATTTGTCAAACTTGTGGATGGCTTGTGCCGATCTGACATCCCAGAGGACACCATCATTTAGGACAAGGTCATCAGTGGGGTTAAAGGTGGCACAGTTCTTCTTGTAGTTGTTGGCAAGATCTGGGTTAAACAGAGTCAATAGCTTGTTGCCAGTCTGAATATCATAGATCTTTTAGATTAAAAAGAAAAAGAAAGATTAGTCACAATTTGTAATATACCTGTGCCTAAGATCACCCCATGTTCCCCCTTCTAGATTGTCTCCAGAATCACCCCATTTCCCATTTTGCTTTTCCATTTCAAATGAGAGCATTCCAAAAATAACCCTTCTTTACAAATCCTTTAATAGTTTTTCACAGCTGGAACCAAGTCTCACAACATGTTTTGGCCAGTACTTTGTTTACTGCAGGTTCACTGATATATTTCAGTACAATCAGGATTAGTTCCAAAGAAACTAACCCCATTATGAAAAGTGGGCTGTGAGCTGCAGTCACAAGGTACCACTTAGCCAGAAACTGTTTCAGAAATGGAACTGCTTTCAGAGCAGATGGTATTTACAAACAAAAACTCCAAAGCACACAGTGAGGGGAAAAAAAGCCAGAAACTACAGAAAAGGAGTTAAAGTGCCTGGCATTTACACAGAAAGGCAACTTTCTGAGCTTTGCCCCAAGAAAGTGTTGGAAGATAGAAAGATAAACAGGGCTTTAACTAGTATTAAGGGTTTATGACCATCTTCTCAGATAAATTTGACCTGTAACATCTCTCAGAGCCTAGCTCTCATTGAAACTTACAGAGAGCAAAAAGTTCTCTAGAATGGGAAGACAAATCTGTTTACCAGATAAACACAATACGCAAACTGATCTGACTTCCAGATAAATCCAAGTTAAAAACTGGGCAGGAATGGAAAGTTTCCTTAAACAAATCAGAGCAATAAGTAAAGCCATAAATAATTTGAATAAGTTATGTTTCATGACAATTTTTTATGCAAATACTCTTTCAAAAGAGACAGTGCCTCTAATGAATACAAATTAGCACTGAGAAGAAGCAGTCTGAAGCCTGCGTCTGTCAAATTTGCAGGTATTCATACAAAACACTATAACAGCATTCTCCGAAAATATACTGGTAAAATTAAATTACCCAAAAGCAAGCTGCAAATCTGGGGGGACAAAAAGAAGGACACTTTTAAGAAGGACACTTTTAATAGGCCATTTCCCACAGCTGTTGACTGAGGTACTGTTTACAGTGGAAGTTTTATTATTTTTATTACTATTACTGAAAAAAAGGGCAAAGGAGGCAACTTCAGGGGAAAGAAGAAGGCGGGGGGAGGAGGGAAAGAAAAAGTCCTGCACAATCTTTCTCATATGAACAAGACAAAGCAGATTCTACAATTGCCCAGAATATTAACTACAGAGGCAACCCATTGCACACTGCTTGTGCTACAGTTGGTTTGGAATGGTCAAGTTTATACCCTTAGACACAGGGAGAAGTTACTTGACGCTTTCAAAGCTTTCCTCTAAAGCCTTATAGCTCATCAGTTACACAGAGCATCATAGCACCCAGATGTGTTAATAAATGTCCTGTGAAGAACTGTATTCTTGCCACAGCTTCACAACCGTGACCTTTACTGGTACTCACATGGGCAATGTCTCCTTTTGTGCCAATGACCCTATCCTGAGAGTGTTTGCTGAACTCCACATAGTGGTCATCAGGGAAGGAATGCCTGTAGATAGAGTCAGTGAAGAAATCAAGAAACTGCAGATTCAAACTGCTTGTGTGAACCAAACACTACCCCAACACCTCCAGCAGAGGTTTGAACAATGCAGAAAATTTAGAATGTAGAAAAGACTTTCCTTCACCATTGACCATGGCATATTACAATGCTAAAACGCTCCACTGGCATTTGCAGGAAAATATCCATTACAGGCACAGCCTTTACAGGCACAGCCTTTACAGCAGACCAGTAAAAAAAAACACAAGCAGCAAATTCACAGACTTGTCATCAACAGGGTCTGCCATAAACATAAAACTATTGAGAGGAGCGAGCAATCAATATCATTATGAACATTCAAACACACGTGCAGGCCTGAGGTATGTTAAACATTTTATCTGAAGCTCGTCAGCTCTCGCTGACCTAAAACAGGTCACACCAAAACTGTTGCTTACAACTAAAGTAGACAACAGTTGAACCTTTTAAAAATGAATAGCCTTCCACCCATTTTTTATGGGAAGAAACAACTGTAAATACCGAAATAAATTTTAAATAGCTTTATCCAGGTCTGAAAGAGCTTGTATCAAGGCCTGAAAATTTCACCATGCAAATCACCATGCTAGTAAAATTCTGCAGCTGGCTGCAGAAAGATTGTCAAGATAACTTACAAACATGAGAATAAAAAAACCAGGGATATTTCTTTGCCTGCAGGGACAACAGTGATTTTACTTATCTATCTTACAATAAATAGGACTTTAGGTAGTTAGAATTTGGCAAAGCTGTCTGTACTCAATAAAACAGGAAAGATACTAAACATAAGAAAGGGACCACATTTTATTTTTTCAGAGGAGGCATTGTGAGAGCTGTGCTGTACTGTTCTTTCATAGAGTTTGTTCTTCGGGTTTCTGCCTATATTGAATGGTTCTTCTAACTGCAACACACCCCACAGCTGGATCAGAGTATACCTACTTCATATCAAAGACAGACTTCATTCCCCACAATGCAGACAGAGGTTGGCTCCACGTAGCAGATGTCAGCAATAAAGATCCATCCTGTATTTCCAGGTGGGAGTAGAAGGGGAGGAAGTGAAAAGAATACCAGGGAAAACAGAGATTATAATTTTGCCTGTACACTTTAACTAACACTTACAACATGAATTTAGGAACTATAGCAGATTTTGTGCTTACTAAACTACTCCTATGGGGATAAATTCTAGGCATGTAATACTATGTATAATATGAAAAGCCCTTGGCAGACAAAGAAAAACATTACAGATAACAATGGGAACAATCTATGATGTTAATAGCACATAAAATCAGGATAATCCATGCCTGAATTTTGATGCCCTGTGAGTGGAGTTCATTCTGCTTATAAATCAGTTACCCTTTATTTCTTCCTAGAATCATCCCCCAAAATATTTCTTTCTCCAACAAAGGAAGGTCATATAAACTCTGATATCTTATCTCACATTTATCTTAAATGCATCGTCAGTTTAAGCATTTTTCCCACTTCCAGACATGTATTCATTACTTATGAAGGCACACAGCCACTGTGCATCTTCTCTACTATCTCGGGAAGAAAAAAATAATTGTAGAACTTACAGAGAGGGAGTATGTAACTATTACAAGTACTTTAATGACAGGCATTGCAGGCCAGCCCATATGTGCATTTTAGATCTCCATATCCAGGGCTTAGGCTGTGAAAACTTCTAAAACACAGAGCAGGTCTTCGATTACTTACCCTGGATGGTTCAAGGTGCGTGATGGCAGAGTTATGGCAGTTGTAACTGGCCTCTTCCTGTCCACTGAATACATTATAGAGTTTCAGCTGCCCCGTGCAAGTACCCAGCATTAAGAATCGTTCTCTCGCAGAAAACGCACAACAGGTAAAGCCACTCTCATCCTCATTTGCTTCCCTGAACACAGAAATCGGACGGAACCTGGAGAAGGTAGAAATACAAGGGTCACCCGAAAGAGGTAAGAAAAGCAAAACTGAAATGCTGTGTGATGATATTAAATCCAGTCCTTAAAAATCATGTAGGTACAAGTTATAGCTTTCTTCTAGGACAAGCTAAGTGTCAGTTGTAAGACTAGTGCTCACGTATGTTACAGCAATGTTTGCAATGTTTCAGGATTTGTTTTACACTATTAAGTTCTTCTGTTAAAGCACATCATTAAGTTGAAGCACTTGGAGTCCATCTTCAAAGTTGGATTGATGGACAACCTGTAATGCCATCACCTGGATAAGTACAGACAGCTAGCAAAAATTTTTCTAACAGTTCTGAAACACTCCACACAAGAAGGCATAGCACATCAGCCAAATAACCTCCTGTCATCATAATCTCCCAAGGTGATACTGGTTTTCACTGTGAAGATGCTTTCCTCTATGTGTCATCTTTATTTTTATAACCTTACATCATCTTTCAATTTAACCTCAGCAAAGAATGGCCACATAAAAAGGCTAGCAACTTGCGGTGCTGCAGATTCAGCTGCCAGAGCAGAATATGGATTCTGCTGTCCTGCATGTCAGCCAACCATCCTCAAGGCTATGCTACATTCTCATGTAAAACTGGTGTTACACACTTACCTTCCAAAGGAGAGCAAAGAGCTATGAGCTTCATTAGTCAATGCTGATCATGAAATAACATGACACTGAAAATAAAGTGTGCTTTATGTACTAAGGGTCAGTACTAAAGACAAGAGAAACAGAACTGCTAAAAATGTTTTTCAAGGCTCTCCCACTTGTCACTATTGAATCAACACACTTCTCTCCAAGGATGCTCCGCTGTGGGACTGCACAGCCTGAATCCAGGTAAGGCTTTTTGGCACAGTACATCCTGAGAGGGATCAAGAAACATTTTTCTTCCTTACCTGCTAAATATAAGGTGTCTATCAAAGCAGCCACCATCCACCCCTCCGTACTTCGGAAAGGCTGCCCTGCGGGTCAGCCGTGAGGTAAAGTTAGTTGGCGCTTGGCGCCTCTGTTTTGGCTCAGGACACTGGTGGGGAGTAAAGAGAGAGAAAGGGGGACAGGTGGCAACAGGGTTCTTGCAGCGGGCATGCTGCTCCCTAAGGTACTCTGTGATTATACTGTCCAGCGTGGGTGGGGAAGGAAGGTGTCTGTCCAGCTGTTTTTTGATAGCTGGGCTCTGGCTGTAGGCGCCATGGTCCGATTTTTGTCGCAACACTCTGATTTTTCTGCCGTTGCAGGGAGACGGCCTCTCCCTGACAAAGCTAATCCTGCCAATCAGAGGAGAGTTGCTGGCATAAGAAGGGCCTGGAAGGGCAAGTGGACCTTGGGATGCAGACGGCCTTGCCTGAGCATGGACAGAGGTGGCAGTGGAACCTACAGAAGTGTGGCTACTCAAACGGGCTGAGATTCCATTAGCTATGCGAGGAGTGCGAGGCAGGGTCACAGGAGAGGCAGCAGCCGCAACAGGGGTGAAGGCAGACGAATGAGATGCTGCAGTCATGGGTAGGTCAGCCTCTTTAGTAAGGACAGATGCAGTTTCTCCTAGGCCCTTAGAGATGAGATGGTTCCGAATCAGAAGCAGCAGCTCCTTCTCAGGAAACGTGATCCTTGACTGGGCCACCACATCAGCTTTCTGCAACCGAGCCAGAGAGACATCTGTGCCAATCAGCAATGGCTTCCCCGAGACACGTTCTATCAGCTCAGCGGCGTATTTGCAGAACTTCACGTGCTCACTGCGCTTGTCCTGAAGCACCGGCTCTTTCATCAGCTGCTGAATTTGACAGCTGCTGAAGAGGGGGAGCTTGCTGATAATCTGCCGGACAGTACTGCTGCGTGAGAGCCCCACCAGGGCTTTGCAGGCTAACGCTCGGATCTGATCTGCGTCTGTGATCGGCATCTTTATAGACAGCAATGACAGCAGCACTTTGATGCCATTGTTGGACTGTACCACATTCCACATCTTAGCTAATGTGTGCTCACTGCTCTTGGGGGCCTGAGGAAGCTTTCGCCGAGGAGTTCCAGAGATGAATTTGCCAATACTGGAGATCCGATTATCTGGGCCACATACACAATTGATGATGATCTGAAGGGCTGATTTCTGAATCTCGGCATCATGGATGAAGAATTCACCCTCAGCAACTCCAAGGATGATACTAATACCTAGTGAGGGAAAGAAATAGTTTCTTTAGTACTCTAAAATGTATCTTACACAGTTCATGCGACAAGTAAGGGAGTCTTCAACAAATTAGAAGAAAATAGGTAATTCTCTTCATTCTGGGAATTTCTGAAGTTCTGCTAACTAGCGTAAGATGTATTTTTCTACGTCCCTGGCAAAACGTTCTGCTATACTGATGTTCCTCCGCTTCATCATCAGTAAGCAAGGAGTCAAACAGTCTTTCAGAGAAGTTGATCAGGCATGGCCCACAAATACAAGAATTGAGATACCTGGCACAGAGAAAGATGCTCAGGCATGCCCCCAATTCCTACTACAGAAAGCAACTCTCCTGTATAAATACTAATAAAGTGGAAACAGAGAGGAAGGAAGGGGACTGTGTTATGACGGCAAAAAAGTAAATCACATCAAAGCTTCCAAAAGGAGTCGGGGGGGGGAAAAAAAAAAAAAAAAAAAAAAAGAAAAGTTTGGTTTGGTTGCCCCCCCCCCCCCAGACAAAGCTCCTGTTAGTTTCATGTCCACTTCAGAAGATCAAAACCCTCACTCAACATAGAATTGGTGTTTTGTCTAGAGAAAGGTTTTGTGCAAAACAAATTGTCTTTTGCCTATATCTGGTACTCTGCCTACCTTTTATTTTTCTTTTCTTAAAAAAAAGTCAGGCCCCAGTTAATGCTTAAGCCTCAGATCTGATCCAGGCACATCTCTTTCATTTGCATAATGAATCTACAGGTAGCCAGTCAGAGCATAACTCAAACAGCAATAATTGTTCCTCTCTCATATTCTCAAATGCCATATCCCCAGGAGACCTAAATTTCTGATAAGGTGAAGGAACCTAATAATCCCATTACAAAAGTAGATTTGCCTCCATCTGTATTTAATGAGCTCTTGAAAACAAGCACAAGTCAAAGACCATGCCTTCAAATTTGAGATCCAACCACAGTGCTAATCTTGACACTTTTTTTTAATTTTAATTTTAATTTTAACCACAGTCTACTCTCCCATTTATTTGCATCCTTGACAGTAACTTTAAATACATGAGTTATTTTAGCCCTTGTCTCACTGCAGGTGAGAAACAGCCAGCTAAAAACCATGTAGCAGAAGACAATTGATAACTGTGTAAGTCATCAGGACCATATTCAGCTTACCCACAGTGGAAACAGTAGATCCAGCTTCATCTAACACATCCACAGGTTCTGCCAGCTGCAACTGGATTTTAGGAACCACAGTCAGGATAGCTAGCACGTCCAAAGCATATCGTACTGTGTCGTTCCTGAAAGACAACAACAGAAAAACTTCTTAGAGGTGTACATACAGAGTTGTTTGAATACTGTTGTATGTTATTGAATTTACTCTGCTCCAACAAATAGGAGTACATCAGTCACATCTGATGTATTTGATGGTGCCTTTTGATTTTAGAATGTTCCACTCTTAAAGGGCTGCTGTCCACAGAAGGCAGTGCTCACGTGCACACCATTGCCTGCAGTCTGTCAACATTTATCCCACACTGCCCACAGGCTCCTAAAAGCACTGTAATTTTGTATTTATAAAAATAAGAATGTTAAGACTTACCCAAAAAAGCATTCTAAATTAAGCATCTAAATCTAATCTAACTCTACATCTTAGTTGGGAAACACTGCTGTCTAAAACACCCTGTCACCAGTCAACTAGGAAGAAAGTTTTTCTGAAGTGAAGGGAAACTGTTTAGCAGTAAAACAGACAATTGTGATAGGGAAAAAGGCATCAACTTAGGCACCAGTTGGAGAGACACAGGTGTGTGGAAGATAAACAGGGCTGTTAAGCAAGAGGCGGGAGAGCAGAACAGTGCAAAAAAAAGGGGGAAGGTTTGTAAGCCTGTATGGAAAGGCAGGAGTTAACCCAGGTAGCAATTAGGAAACAGCTGCAGAGAGTAAGAAACAGGAGAACAGAAACTACCCAGGAGAGTGCAACCTGAGAGAGAGGGAGGGAGGCAGGGAATTACAGAAGGAAAACATATTTCAAAGGCTTTCAAGTTAAGTTAGGCAAGGAGCTCCTGCAGGCAGCAGAAATAAGGAGGGAGTCCTGGTGACAAGAATACCGCTAATGACAACTAGTTATAGCAGACAGTGAGTCACCAGTGAGCATATCTCTAGAGGGGACTACAGCTTCACTCTGGGGAGCAGACGGTTGTTAACAGAGGCTGGAACTTTGCACCCATCCTCCTTTTGAACTGGGGACAGGATCCTAATGGTATTCTATCAGAGCCTGGTGGCAGTTCCCTTTCTTTTGTAACAGTAAGGATGCTGCAGATTTTTTTGGGGTAGGGAGGTGGGGGGAAGAGGTGCCACAGAAAGATAACAGAGTATCATGGTGCCCCCACAGCTTGTCTGTGGCCAAGACAAGGGAGAAACTTAAAGGTGGCATCATAAGGTGAGTCCCTCTACCAACACGTTGAGTTTAACAGCTGGTGCTGTATCATCTAGGGACATGAATCTGAGCAATGCACAGTAACAATTTTCAATCTTTTTCCTCTCTCAAATGCTGGCTTGTTCCATATTCACCCAACTCCTTTGCACAGTTATATCTGCTCAGTAAACTTCAAATACCAACAATCAACAAAGTGATAGACAGCATCCTCTTTCAAGTCAGCTAAACTTACTACATTCAGACATTCCACCTCTTTCCAGGATTAAGATATGTCTTGATTTCACCCTCTACTTCAAAGGTTTTCTAGCCTTTCTCTAAGAAAAAGGTAAACAAATTTTGAGACTGATAGGAAGCGGCACAGAATTGTGATTAAGCTCTACTATGATGCTGATTTGTCAGAAATCAAAGGCCTGAGGCATTTTGGCTTTTCAGAAATGTCATGACATCCCCCTCTCCACCTCAAAACTTTAGTCCTGCTTTCCATGGTTTTAACTTTCATAAGCACTGTGTAGCCACAGCACAGGCCCTAACAGCACTAATCAGTATGCGCCTGTTTTAAATGCTATCAGAGAGGTGGAAAATCTACAAATGTAACATCCTGTCCACGAGTCAAAGTACTGTGCTAAAATACAGTACTACAGCAAACAGCTCACCTTGCATAGTACGTCTTCCAGTTACATGCTATGGAAATGAGCTGAAGCATGAGTTGGACACAAGACAATTTAAGAAAAACCTCTGCTGGCTCCCAGTAGAGCTGTGCTGGACCATACTCTATCAGGAACTCCATCATCTCTACAATCTGCTCATGAGTATACGAACAAGCCTGCAGGGAATTGAGTTGAAAGCATTAGAAAGAGATCACAAGGGTTACGAACTTGCACATACAGTCCCCCACTGCTGGGATTTACCTGAAAACAGCATCCACAAAGACTACCACTGTCTCTTGCAGATTAAGTATTTACTTCCTGTTTTATTCCCCAATTATAAAAGAATACAGCAATTATCACTATAATATACAACAATAAGCTTAAGAATAATATCTTGTAAGTTTCTTTGCAGTCCTAGAAGGCTTACACCAATTTAAGAAAAGCTACATTAAATTAAAATTCTACTCTGCTTTTAAGCTACTAATCTCGTAGTTACTAGACCATCACTCAAAATAAATTTCTGCTAAAATATTAAAAAAGGCTTACAGTTTAAGTTCTGACTACAAAACCTACTAAAGAAAAAAAGGAAATTCCTAACAAGCTTGCCTTTCAATGTTTTTTTTAAAAATTACACAAGAAGGCAACAGCTTAAACACATTTCTTTAGTTACTGAAAATAAGTTATTTTTGCAGAAGCAAAAAAGCCCTTATGTTTTCCTATTTGAGCTCTTCTAGAAAACCATCATAAATTAAACCAGAAACCACAGGTGAATGTGCTCCCTCAAAATAAGCAGCCATAAAATTAATTTAATAAATATATTAAATAAATAAATAAACAAACTTTGCAGGGAGAAAGTAGGAAAAACAAAAATCATGGCCAACACAAGAATCTCCCAGGTCATTCCTAAAAACTGTGGTGTCCGAAAGACACATTTCAGATGTCATTATTAAATCAAACTTTTTCAACATTACGCACTTTTCTATACATAAGAGATTTTGTCCATTCAGAGATTAGAAGCACAGAAAAACCCATGAGCATCCAAAATAACCTGCCTTTAACTGAAGTTTTTGAGAGATGGAAAGGGAACCACAGCAGATGAGCAGGAACCTTAATCAAAGGTAATTCAGATGAACCTCAAAGCCTCTTCTGTATTTTTCTATTGCAGTGTTATTCCACAAGGCAGGAAAAAAGTACAAACAAAAAAATCCCTATCCCTATAAATTGCATACTGCCTAGTTATTCCACTGGCTTCGAAGGACATCCATATATTCCTGCAGCTTGGATTCGCCTGAAAAATGCGGCAACCATGTTAAAAGCTTGCAACATGCTACTCACCTTGTAGGGGGGCTGTGGATGGACCAGAATGCCACCTTCAGTACGCTGGAGTGACTGCTTCACCTGTTCAAGTTTGATAGCAAGGTGAGCCTCAAAGTATCTACGCAAGGCCATGCAGGTGTGTTTCCCTGTCTGGCGACTAGCAAAGATCTCATCATCACTCAGGAGGGCTCCTTGGTCTTCCAGGTTTAAGATCTCAAGAGTGCTTATCTTCAGAAAAGAGGTTGGGTGGGGAAAAAGAAAAAAGTTTCATCAGCTCACTCTTCAGGAAGAAAAAGCACCTACAATTCTGTCCTGGTTTCTGCTAGAATAAAGTTAATTTTCTGCTTAGTAGCTGGTATAGTGTTGTGGTTTGGATTTAGGATAAGAATAATGTTGATAACACGCTGGTGTTTCAGTTGTTGCTAAGCAGTGTTTATACCAAGTCAAGGACTTCTTAGTTTTTCATACTGCCCTGTCACTAGAGGCTGGGAGTGCACAAGGAACTGCAAGGGAATACAGCCAGGACAGCTAACCCAAAAAAGCCAAAAGGAGTATTCCATACCACACTACGTCATGCCCAGTATGTAAACCGGAGGGAGCTGGCAGGGGGCCACCACAGCTCAGGGACTGGCTGGGCATTGGTCAGCCGGTGGTGAGCAACTGTATTGTGCATCACTTGTTTTGTATATTCTATTATTATTGTTATCCCTTCCTTTTCTGTCCTATTAAACTGTCTTTATTTCAACCCATGAGTTTTACTTCCCCCCCCCCCAATTCTCTCTCCCATCCCACTCCGGGGGGGTGGGGGGTGGGGGGAAGCGAGCAGCTGCGTGGTGCTTAATTGCTGGCTGGGGTTAAATCACAACAGTTCTCAGCTGCACTTGTACTAAACCCAGACCAACTTACTTTGCTATACAAGACATAGAAGCACACTCTCCAAGAGCTGACAAAAGCTGTCTGAACAGAAAAGGTTATCTCCATGGACAAATACTAACTCTAAAAAGAACCGTTCCTCCTTGTTCACTATCTATCAAGAAAGAAATCCAGAAGTTACATCAATATAGATCTGGAGGCAGTGTTGTGCCTAATACTATCAGGCATTATATTACACAACACGAAGTGTGCTTACACCCCACAGTCCCTGAGTTAGATACAACCCAAGCTGCTAGGACTGCACAGCAATACCAGGCAGACGTATCAGCTTTTGTACATAAACAGTATAATTTGTGCTCCTAAGGTACTGTGGTTACCACAGCGCACACACAGTTGTACCTCACCTAGAACAAGGCTGGATTTATCTGCAAAGGGGTGCATGACAATACCACACCTGTATGTGGAACGGTGAGAAACCTGAACTACCATTAAGCCACCGCTGTTTGAATAACTACTGCTTAAGCCAGGAATTGCACCAAAAAGCTCTCAAAGGGTAGCAAGTCTCTGGACAATAATCATAATAATTAGAAGAAAAATAATAAAGAAAGGCGTCCATATGTATGTTGCTTAGAAAATTCACCCCACCTCTCCATCTCCTGGGAACTGAGGAAAAAAAAAAACAAAAATAAAACCAAGCAAAACCAAACAGAAGAACAGAACTCCCCAAAGCTGCACTGTAAACGGTGCAAAACCTGACACCAAAACCCTGTTCACCACATAAAACTACAAGCCTTACCAGGTTAACCAGACGTCGAAGGCCATCATGCCTGTCAAAGAGCTCCAGGACAGCACGGAAGGAGAAGCAAATGGAGAAGAACATGGTAGCATGGCAGCAGCCTGAGGCATGGGAGCACTCCATTAGCCATAAGGTGTAGTTTACTACATCTGAAAGCACATTATGGGGGTGCATGCACACCTAGAAAGCAAAAGAACATTCCTGAGCAGGACTTCAAACAGACTGCTGAAGAGAATTTGTCAAAGAAGAATGAGGGTTCTTTGAGGGGCAAACAGAGGACAAGTATCAGTTACTCCCAGCTTGACTTGGGACATTGGAGACATGAAATAAAAACTCCCATTTCCAGACCCGTGAGACTAATAAAGGCTATGATGTGGCAACGTAGGACTAGCAATTGGTCCATTCCCAGACCTAAAACACAATACAGCAGTCTTAGTGTAGTATAATTCCAGTCCTTCTCCATACCACTTCAAGCTATCCGAAGAATGTTTCGCTAGAGGCAGAGAAGGAAGAGAAGTTTCCACTGAAGAAAACAATTCTTCTCAGTATAACAGTATCATATGCTATGTTGAAGTTAAGCAAACTATGGTAGCACTGAAGTCTAGGGGAACTGCAAGGATCATCAAATGCAAACCTAAAGCTTGACTGTCTCTGGAAATAGACAACCGAGCTGGTCTTTTTCTTTTCTCAGACCCTGCCTCTGAGACATGCAGACCATGTTCTCAGAATTGCGCTTTTCCATATGTTTGTTAGCTTCTATCAATGTGGAACTCGGAACCCTCTGCCAGGGTCAGCGCCAAGAGGAACAGCACAGAGCTGAAGCACTGGCACCAGCTGCTACATGCCGAGTTAGCAGATTTTTTCATCTCTTCTCTGCAGGTGTTGAATGCACTAAGAGAATACAGCTCCAGCCTTGCTTCCACCCCAAGACCTGAGGCTTGGCATGGACTAAGTGACAAGGGACTGCCCCTTGAAACTAGCTTCCTCTGAAATCCAAAGACAAGAGAGGAATGTTCCACAGAAACCTGCTCTACCTGGCATCTGCAGATATTGGGGATAACATCTGGCAGATGAGACAGATGAGACAGATGTCACTACAAAACAGCTGCATGGTTTTATGACATGGCCTGAGGAGGTCAAGCAGAAGGAATCCTCATGCAGCACCCTGCTATGGCTTTTGGTTTTCCTTTCAAACAACCATGCAAGCAGCAAGCGGAATCAGGGAAAATAAAAGAAGGAAAAAAGGGAGCATAGAGAGTTTTCTCATGACAAAGTTCAGAGAAACACCAAAGCAGGTCATATGCAGCCAGGGTCCATCCTTCTGAGATAATGGGCAAAAAGAAGTGGAGGGAACATTACTTCCATTTCACCTTTCTTGCCCTCATAAAGGAGATGTAATACAGGGCACAGACAGCCCTGATCAACCATGATTACCAAAAGGTTTTTGAACTCGTTCATACAAACACCTGCAGAAGACAAATGCCAGCAGAGTCCATACAGATACGGCCTTAAACAACCACTACCAGTCCAGCCTCTAGGTGCTCAGGAGTGCCAAGCATGTTAAATCACAACACACATTCAGACAGCATCGAAAACTAAGAAAGAATAAGCAGAAATGTACAGTTACTAGTTTAACTGCTGCCATTTTCAGCTGAAGAAAATAAAAAATAATACTAAACAACGCCAGGGACAGGCCAGAAAACAAAAGCCATCACTCAAACCAGAGCAGAGTTGGAAGGCTTAAGGCTACAACTTCACAGTTGCTTTGTATGAATCTTAGAGCAGTATGCTCCTGTATGCCAGTACTAACACTCCTAAGCTGAAAGTTCTTTTTTTTTCTTTTTTTCCTTTTTCTTTTTTCCTTTTTTTCCTTTTTTTCCTTTTTCTTTTTTCCTTTTTTCCTTTTTCTTTTTTCCTTTTTTTTCCTTTTTCTTTTTTCCTTTTTTCCTTTTTCTTTTTTCCTTTTTTCCTTTTTCTTTTTTCCTTTTTTTCCTTTTTCTTTTTTCCTTTTTTCCTTTTTCTTTTTTCCTTTTTTCCTTTTTCTTTTTTCCTTTTTTTCCTTTTTCTTTTTTCCTTTTTTCCTTTTTCTTTTTTCCTTTTTTCCTTTTTCTTTTTTCCTTTTTTTCCT